>ML789764.1:12450-22972 GCA_009831015.1 Picea engelmannii | reverse complement strand
CTGCATTGGGTACCTGCAAGTCATTTCACTCACTTTCGTATTAGAAATTAGGGTAAAATAGTGAATAAATACAAAAAACCCACTTAATTATGGTAAAAAGTAAATAAAACAAATTTACCATTCATTTTTACCATATTGTTTTATCCATTTACCATTTTAGTGCAAAAAACCTCCATTTTACCTCCGAGCTTCACCGTCGATTTTCGGGAGCTTCGGGGCACCATTCCATGAACCGTCTAGATCAGATTGGTAAGTTCTCAATTATCTAGCTTTTCATGGTTTAATTTCATGACTTTAGTGGCTAAATTTCAAGTTTTAAGTGAGTTTTTGAAACCCTATGCGTGAATGAGGATTCCCGCAGGCTGCCCATACGGGGCCTGCGAGAAGTCTTCATTCCCCAAATTTGTTTTTAATATTAAACCAATAAAACCAATTTTTCTCATGTTTCAAATCATTAACTATCTTCACATGGTTGCCATGCAGGTTAATAACTATCACAATGGTGCTTGAATGGAGAGAAAGGGAACACGAGGATGATAATCCGACCGCCGAAAATCACCCTCAAACCATTGCCACTTTAAGAGATTGCGGTCTCCTAAAGTACTTCCACATACCGGGCATGAGAGCCCAGGTTCGATTGTTGGAACATTTAGTCCGGATGTGGGATCCGGATCAGCAGGTCTTTAATGTCGGTGCCCACACATTGACGATTGATATTGAGGATATCTATTTCCTGACTGGGTTGTCAAGATGAGGCTCTTACGTCAGTTTGACTGGTAGCCGCAGAGGTGGTATGAAAATGAGTGAGTATTGCCGAGAGTATTGCGTGCCAGAGGCTGAAAGACAAAAATGAAAAGTGGCCATTTGGGGAGTGACTGATATAAATCTCTGTACCATTCTCCGTATAGGTCTCCTTTCGATGGCTTCTAGCTTTGACACACACACTTTCTCATGTATGAAGAAAATCTACCACATGTGTTGACCTTACTGTTGTCTCTTGCTGCTGTAGCATCAATCCTTCATAATGTCTTGCACTAATTCTTTAATCAAACTCTTGCTAACTTGCTGCTAACTGAAATTCTTATTACTTAACCCTTTCCATGAGAAATCTCCTCAATATATAGGAAGAGATAGATTAGTTACTTGGATAGGGAATGATCCCAAGATATCTGGAATGCCAGCACCTGAATAACCACTCGAAAGCCAACTCATCCTTCTAGAAGATTCCCTTCTAGAAGGTTCGAGATCTTTATCTTTTTCCCCTTTAAAATCATGTCCGCACCCTAACCATGAGTACAGTGTGGGAAGTTCGCACCCCAGCTTAATGTAGCCTACGGGAAATAGGCATTCCCACAGGTGAATATATAAGTAGCCTGCGAACATGTTTCAAAGTGTGAACTCTAGAAGAAGACAACTGTAACTTTTCTTAGGAAAGTAATCTTGGTAAAGAGCTTGATTTTCCATTATCATGACATCATCATGACCTTATCACAATGACCAAATTTGTGGATAACAGGGTGTGTGATGTGTTCTACTTGTAAGCCCACTAACAGAAAAATGGGGCTATACTCACCACTTCCTGTTCCATCCCATCCATGGGAAAGTATCTCCATGTATTTTTTGGGGGGTTTATCACTGACCAAAGGGGGTCATGATTATTTGTATGTTGTAGTGGATAGGTTCCAAAAGATCTATATCTTGATGCTATGTAAAAAGTAGATCACTGCTGAGCAAATTGCTAATCTCTTCTTTCAGTATGTTTGGGTTCACTTTGGGTTACCCACATCCATTGTCTCGAATCGAGATACTCGATTCCTTGGGGAGTTTTGGACTATATTTTGGAGGATGATGGAAACCAAATTGAAGAGGAGCACTACTTTCCATTCACAGACCGATAGACGGTTCGAGGCTACTGCAATAAGCATCCCAAGTTATGGGATGAACATATACCCTATGTACAACATGTGTACAACCAAGATTTACATTCATCCACTCAGAGTTCACATTTTGAGACATGTTTTGGGTACCTAACAAAGGTTCCTTTGGAATTGATGTATGGGAGAGATGTTTATGTGAATGAAGAATGAACAGAGGACAAAGGCCACAAGTTCATCCAGAGGATCCAAGAGATACACGAGGCACCCAGGGAACAATTGGAGAAAAGTCAAGCACAATATAAGTCTCGTCATTAAAAGCACAGGGTTGATCATTAGTTCCAGGTTGGAGACTGGGTATGGATTCACATTAGTAAGGAGATATTGAAGGGTGAAGGAAATAAACTCAAGCTTATTCGTTATGGACCCTTCACTATCTTGGAGAAAAGTGGTACCAATGCTTTTTGTTATGGACCCTTGACTATCTTGGAGAAAAGTGGTACCGATGCTTTTTGTTATGGACCCTTCACTATCTTGGAGAAAAGTGGTACCAAAGAAGATTTACTCAGTTGTGAATGTTGATAACTTGAAGATTTTTGAGCCTCCCATGATCATGGATCAAGATGAGGAAGTTTCAATACCTTCAGTTGATGAGTTTTCACCTGAGTACTTGGATGAGTTACAGGAAGATGTCATGCTAGACAGGAGGATGAGGACTTCACGTAGGGATGATGTTGATTATCTTCGAGTAGGCTTGAAGGGCACACATGGAAGCAAGGCAAAGTGGATAGAGAAGGACAAAGCGAGGGGACTCTTCCCTCACTTACCTATTGATTGATGAAAGATTTTGGTGGTCCAAAAATCTCTCAATGGGAAGGCGTGATCCAAAAAGGATCTAATGAAGGCTAAGAACAACTAAAAACTCACAGAGGCAACTCATGACACTCAAAATGGCTCCAACAGACAAAGAAAGGGAAAAAATTCAAATTTGTCAAAACTCAGTGAAAATTGCATGATCACGAAGAGCGCATCACAAGATTTCTAACGGTGCAAACGACTCGTCAAAAAGAGTTACAGATTGAAAGATATTTGTGGTCAAATTTTGGTCAATCTAACCCAGTGAGCAGGGGATGAGTCAACATCCGTACTGCTGATGTCAACATCCATACAAATGATGTCAACATCTGTAAAACACACATGTCAGGAGAAGGAAGGTGACACGTGGCATGCTGACATCAGTAGGACACAAACATGATGACGTGGAAGCACCAGAGGCTGCCATGTGTCACCCAGTTTTGGTGCTTTTGGATTGATCTGTGGACCAATCGGATCATGCCACATGGCAGTCCAAACAATTGACATGGCATGCTGACATGGCATGATAAATTGGTAGGGGGAAATGTGGACCAATGAGAGGCCGCCACGTGGCCCAATCAGGGGCTTCCACGTGGTAGGCGAGAAATGCACAAGGACAACCCGTGAACAAATTTTGGGAAAAAAATAGTTGGCGGGTCTGCCAGATCTAGTGGACCATGCCAACCATAGCCACGATTTTATATCGTTGGTAAGGTTCTAGAGAAACTTCCAGAATAACGAAACAGAACAACACACACACACACACACATATATATTACAACAATACAAATACCAAAAAGGAGAGTCTACGGGGCTTGACCCTGGGACCTCCGCCATAACCAACGCCTTAATATATTCGCCCCTAACCAATAGGCCATGGGTACCACATGGTAAACAACACCCAATTTAATTATTAAAAGGTGCATCCACCTGACCACAAAGGAGGAAGAGGTGCACAAACCGTACGACCTTCCAAGCACACTTTTCAATGCACAATACAGTCATAATTGTAGGTTGCAGAGGGCACAAAAACCGAGATGAAATTCTTCTTAGGTCTAGGAGTGCCATATTCGGATCGAGGCATGGAGACAATCATTTTTGGGTAATTCGACACCACGAATTCAGTGGTGCTGTCTATTTTCTAATCTGAGCATTATTTCTACAGCTTGATTTCATAATGAGGTATACTTATGTATTTTGCCAAATTATTTTGCTAAGTTAATGAACGATCCTACCCATTTGAGAGAAAGACCCGAAGACATAGTCCACCAGGGAAAAACTCCATTATCAATTTTTTGTGTTCATATCTGATGCTTATGTCTCTTCATTTTTGAGTTTTTCCTTCCTTAATGGTGCACTTTAATTTATGCTCATTTAATGCAATTCTTTATAAGTCATGATGAAAAGATCCTGGATCACACACCTTGCATATTTGTGGGATATCCATATGATGTGAAGGGGTACATGTTGATTGATCCCTCTACATACCGACTCATCATTGAGCACAGTGTTCATTTTGGGGAGCGTCCTTTGCATGGACCTCCAATGCAACATGCAGAGACTCTTTTGCTTCCCTCAATTCCAGACATCAGAGATGATGATTCCATACACTTAGATGCTGCATATTCAGACTCATATTCAAATTATTCTGTGTATGGAGTTGAGAAGGTAGTACAACCATATGAGGATCCAGTGTCAGAGCTTCAATAGATTCCTAAGTGGGCATAGTCCACACTTCAAGAAGCAGGTGTTCTTGCAAGGAATCCATTGGATTCGAGGAGGTCTCGATCTCAGCATGAGGAGCCTTCTCATGTACTTTCAACTTTTGAACCAACGATGCCCCTGCATTGCTATATGGTTCAATCCTCTGATCCATAGATATACAGAGAGGTCATGGGAAATACTTTATGGGAAGTAGCCATGCAGGAGGAGTATGAATCACTCCTAGAGAATCATACTTGGGATTTGGTTCCACTTCCACCAGGGAGGAAACTTGTCAAATGAAAATGGGTCTATAGGACCAAGAGAGAAACAAATGGGCATGTGAGTAGGTACAAGGACATATTAGTTGCAACAGGATTTCAACAAATTCATGGGATACATTATAATGAGACCTCTACTCTTGTATCAAACATGGACTCCATTCTCTTGGTTCTATCCATTGTAGAAACCAAAGGATGGGAAGTTCACTAGATGGATGTGAAGAATGCTTTTCTTCACGACGATCTTTCAGAGGAGATCTACATGGAGCAGCCACAAGGGTTCATTCAAAACTCATCTTTAGTATGTAGGATGAAGATTTCACTCTATGGCCTCAAGTAGTCACCTAGAGCATGGTATGAAAAGATAGATTCTTATCTTCTTTCACATGATTTTGTTAGATGTAAATATGATTTCAATGTTTACATGCTGAGGACTACTGACTCTTTGATGATTTTAGTACTCTATGTTGATGATTTTTTGATCACTAGTAGCTATGCTTCAACCATTGCTATGGTCAAAGATATTTTTCATGATAGATTCTCTATGACAGACATGGGTCCACTTCATTTCTTTCTTCGTATTGAGATTAGTTAGGATGCTTCATGCATCGAACTTTCTCAGGATAAGTATGCCAGGGATATTCTGGATAGATTCCACATGACATAATGTAAGTCTGCACATACACCCTTCTTATCTAGGATCAGACTTGAGGATGGCAGGGATACACCATTAGTGGACAATCTGAAAATAGGGGTTTGACTTGTTTTGCTATGAAAGAACCCTCTACTCCATTAAAATAAACTTCAAGACCTTGCTCAATGTCTTAGTTGTGCAAGAGGATTTATGTGTCAAGTTTAGGATCCTTTTAGGTGTTTATGTGTGAGGTTTTTTAAAGGTTAAATATGTTGTTTAAAGAATACAACATCAATCATAAATTGCAGCAAATAATAACCAACAATCTCACAACAACAACAACATGATAAAGGAGTTCACCACCAACTAGGTTACATCTCCTTGAGCCTCCATCAATGGATTAGGCTCTCTAGGATTAGTTTGTATAATTAATTTTACAGGCTATTGCTCAACTCCAATGAATTTACTAATTGTACCATTGGGTTCAGAATACATAAAACCCCCAAAAATGACTATTAGATCTCTGAAAATAGACCATGGCTCATCTGGGCATGACCTCTTCTATTGGTGGCCTTGAGCTTATGTTGGCCCTTGGTTATGGAAATAAGCGAAGAACAAGGAACAAAAGGCAAAATGAGAACTTCGTGGAAGACATAGTGACTGTTACTGGGTCGAAGTGAGAAAAGAGCATAAAAAGTGGAGCGAAGTCCAAGAAATAAAGCTGTTGGATGAGGAGATCGAGGATGATAGATCAGAAAGAAAGAAGGATCATGAACAACTTAGCAAGAGGAAAAAGACACCATTAAATGATTTGGAGCACTACATAAGAAGGAAGGAAAGCCAGGTTGGTGAAGCCCTGAAAACACGGGTCAAGTTGACCTAGGGTTTTATACACCTAGGGTTTTGGTATCTAGGGTTTTGACACCTAGGTTTTGACCTAAGGATGTCGGTGAGTGATTGTAATGTATAAATAGAGGTCAAGAGGACCTGGGATGGGTTGTTGCTGTCATTGTTATTACTATTGTTGGTGTTGTGATTGTTGTAGTGTGATCGAGTGAGTAATATTGTGAGAGAGAGAAGTGCTGGGTACGAGAGCCATCTGTATTGTAAGATCTTCTGCTGGGTGTGAAGGTCAACCCTACAGCTGGGTGCATAGAGAGGAGAGAGATAGAGAGAAGAAGAAGGAAGATCTGCTAGCTAAGAGCATAGACAAGAAATGTATGCTTCATCTTAATACATTATAAAGCACAATTATGTGGACGTAGCCCTAGAGAGAGTGAACCATGTATATTTTGTGTTATGTGTGATTGATGCTCTGTTCTTGTCATCTGATAGAATGTTATTGCATTACTGTGGGAGATCTGATAAGATGTGTTGAATAGATCTACGCTGATAAGTGATATATGCATGCTGTACTTTTATAGTATTAGATCCACTTGATATTTCCCTTGGTTGTAGACACCTTTGTTCTGCAACCCCCCCATAGCTGCTTCGGGTGAGACTGCATCTGCTTCGTAGGTGTAGTCGAAAGGGAAAGTAGTTAGGGCTTGTTGGTGTGCTCTTGGAGATGAACCCTGGGTCTACCCCTGTGCCAACAAATGGTTCTATTTCCGGGACGAGTCATAGGTGAGTGTTGGGGGCCTGTTGGCCCTTGGTTATGGAAATAAGAGAAGAACAAGGAAGAAAAGGAAAAATGTGAACTTCGCAGAAGACATAGTGACTGTTACTGGGTCGAAGTGATAAAAGAGCCGAAAAGGTAGAGCGAAGTCCGAGAAAGAAATCTATTGGACAAGGAGATCGAGGATGAAACATCAGCAAGAAAGAAGGATCGTGGACAACTCAACAAGAGGAAAAATCCACCATTATATGATTTGGAGCACCACGTGAGAAGGAAGGAAAGACAGGCTGGTGAAGCCCTGAAAATGAAGGTCAAGTTGACCTAGGGTTTTGGGGTTTTGACACCTAGGTTTCGACCTAAGGATGTTGGTGAGTGATTGTAATGTATAAATATAGGTCAAGAGGACCTGTGATGGGTTGTTGCTGTCATTGTTATTACTATTGTTGGTGTTGTGATTGTTGTGGTGTGATTGAGTGAGTAATATTGTGAGAGAGAGAAGTGATGGGTATGAGAGCCTTCTGTATTGTAATATCTTCTATTGGGTGAAAAGGTCAACCCTGCATTTGGGTGCGCAGGGAGGAGAGAGATAGAGAGAAGAAGAAGGAAGATCTGCTAGCTAAGAGCGCAGACAAGAACTGTATGCTTCATCTTAATACATTATACATCATAGTTCCGTGGATGTAGCCCTAGAGAGAGGGTGAACCATGTATATTTTGTGTTATGTGTGATTGATGCTCTATTCTTGTCATTTGATACACTGTTATTTCATTACTGTGGGAGATCTGATAATATGTGTGGAATAGATTTTAGATGATAAGTGATATATGCATGATGTACTATTCTAGTATTAGATCCACTTGATATTTCCCTTGGGTTTAGAAACCTCTGTCCTACAACCCCCCCCATAGCTGCTTCAGGTGAAACTGCATCTGCTTCGCAGGTGTAGCTAAAAGGGCCAGTAGTTAGGGCTTGTTGGTGCGCTCTTGGAGATGAACCCTAGGTATGCCCCTGTGCCAACAACTTCCCTAAGCTTCCCTGTGGCCAAAACACCTGTAAAAGTCCTCAAATTCCTTTGCAACCTGTGCCAATGATTTCAAAGCATATCAATTATCTAAGAATGACTATTCAGTCACTAAAAATGGAATTTGGCTCCCCTGGACATGGCCTCCTTCATTGGTGGACCTGGGCTCCTTGGAGCTCTCTGGAAATTCCTTGTAGCAAAACCTACAATAGAAGTCTCCAAATGCCTTTGAAACCTATACTAATGGCTTCATAACATTCAAGAACCCCTAGCTGGGCTCTTTCTGCACCTGGTCTGGCCAAAAAATGAAGACGATAGACCTCCTGCAAGTTTTCTCCTTCAATCTTGTTGTCTCTAGTTTGCCAATTCACACCTCTGTGTGAGTAACTTAACTTTTGGGTGTTTCCTGTGCCTAAACCCAACACACATGCCATCTTCTACAAATAACACCAAAATGTCGCACGGTTAGGGGACTAGCCCCCAAACTGTGGAGGTGTTGGACGCGTGGTTCCATGTGACTATGTCTCGCACAATTGTAGGCCCTCGTTGCAATGGTTAGACATGTGCCAAGTGTCGCGTGATGGGGAGATTCATTTGTAAGAGTGTTTAATATAGTGAAAAGTGTTGGTGTGTGGAGAGATCCATTTGAACTGTTAGACTCTTGCGCAAATCATGTGGTAGGGTCCTATGGTAATGTATATACAATCAGGGTCTGGGGCTAAGCCCCAGCCTCGACCCTGCGCCATAATACACCATACTCAACTTTAAATATATATGAGAATTTTATATGGTAAGTCCTTTGTTGCGGGCACACCGGTAGAAAAGAATTTTCCAAACCCTTGCCATGTGTGGGAGGTCTGGGGTTCGACCCCCGCAGAATCCACATAAATTTTTCCATATACCAAGGTGCCACGTGGCAGCCCATGCCTGGGCCACGTGGTACTACCCAATTTTCCAAAAAGGATGCCACATGTCCAAAATCCATTCACCCATGTGTCTACGAATCGACTGCCAACTCAACACTTTCCATGTCATCATCTGCCAACTCAGCGCTACCAATTCAACTGCCACATGTGGGTCAGTACCCTACCATGTCAGCCTGTACGGACTGTACAGTGAACAAAATTTTTGCATGTTTGGAAAAATGAACAAAATGTGATATCTCACTCGTCTGATGTCCATTTGAACCCGTTCGAGTTGCGTTGGGTTTGTGAGGATGAGGCCTACACAATTGTCCATTTTGAAGCGATTCCAGAACTTTTATTTTTGGGCTAATTTTTGACCCCTGGTCCAGATTTTGATCACTCCTTCCCACTGAATGGATTTTGGTCCCACAAAAGCTAATGAATATCTGCCTGAGCTTTAATAATCTTCTACTTCCAATTTCTATCAACTGATTCTACTTGAAAAGTCTTTTTGGCAATCACCTGAGTACCTTGACATGTCTTGCACTGCAACTGGCTATGTCCATCAACCACTGTTCTCTGGTTGCTGATGACCCACTATTCTATTTGTGCTTGGAAAACTGTCAGAATTCCCATTGAGAATCAAGTCCCTCTTGTGAACTCTTGGCAGCAACACAATCCTCTCTACAATGGATGCAAAACACTTTCCTACGACATCTTGTCACAAACCAAGAAAACCATCAATCTTGAAATTTTTTTTTATACAAGAATGTAAATGATGCCAACCAACTCTTTTGCTCTTTAAATACATAACTATTGGATATTTTACATCATCAAAGTACATGGAATTTTCCTTCATCTTGGTGTACTCAATATCGACTTACAAGCCGACAAACACCATCGACTAAACATAAGTCGAAAAACATGATCGACACAACATAGTCGTCAAGACAACATCGACTAAACATAAGTCGAAAAACATGATCGACACAACATAGTCATCAAGAAAACATCGAATCAAGTCGAGACTCATTTGAAACACATCGACATTCCAAAATGACAAGTCAACATTCATAATACACAACCATGTTACATTCATGAGTCACTCATAATGAAACTATCACCAAGTTCATTGTTTACACATACAAAATTACATGCATGTGCATAGCTCTTCAACTCTCCTTCAAGTACAAAGATAAGTACATAAAACCAAAAACATGTGGGTACATAAGAAATGAAATGAAAATATATATGGCTGCAATAAGTGAGTATCATACCCATCTTTTACACCCTCCTGGCGAAGTTGTGCAACAACAAGAATGCCTTCAATAGAATCACATTCACATGCAAACTTGTATCATACAAGTTATGATAAGCTGCTGCAACTTGTCATACTTTCAACATAAATGCATACATAAGGCTGAAATGTGCATCTACAAATAGAGAAATGTAAGCCTTACTTGTTTAGGAAATCTAACCATTTCTTACCAAGCCAATTAAATGGTGACTTTTCCTGCTGAAAATCCTCTTCTGGTGAATCATCTTGACTCACATCGATTGTTATCAGATAAATTGGTAGGTGAGGACACTAACTGATCTCCCTAGATCCACCTAGATCTAGAACAAAACACAC
>ML789763.1:809564-826178 GCA_009831015.1 Picea engelmannii | reverse complement strand
TTCCCTAGGAGTTAGCCTAGACGGAAGAGGTTCAAGTCAAAGTGACAGCGTGGACTTTGAACCTAGGCATTGTGCCTCCGAGGACACACTAAGTGAGTAGGACTTAGCTCACGTTTGCAAGTGTGTATAAGGACGGAAACAAACCCAATGTTATCCACCAAGTTGCATTAGGATGGACTTCCAGAGAGCTGCCAAAGATTGAAAACACCTATCAAAACCTAACAGAATTCTGCGAGACTTTAGGAGATGTCTAGCATGATCATTTACAACACTTCTATCCCTTAGTCACCTAAGGGGCTCGATCATTAGAACTCCTTTCACCACTTTGGAGGATCATTGAGTGAAAAATTCAAGTAATTAAAATCGTGAAAAGCAAGATTAATTACCTGAGGAAAAAAAACACTCAATGAAAAGACTTCCCTAATGATAAAGTCCTAGGCCACTAAATTATTACAAAACTTGACCCATGCTAACAAGTTACATTACAAAATTTTCCATGCAGGGGGGGCAGACATTCTATGGAAAAGAAGAGAGAAAATAGAAGTTTCGGGGGCAAAATTGCCATGTTGAGCCATAGGTCTTCAACCTTGTCATGGCACAAGGTGCGTGTCTTCATGGTATATGATGTTGACACCTAGTTTAAATAGGTGGTCAACATTGTTGAGGTTCCTATAGCCTGTAGGTGCAGTACCTGGATCCACCGCGACCCATTGATCTCTATCTACCAACAAATCTTCTATCTTGAGCTTCCACAACTCAAAACTTTTCCCATTAAATTTCTCGATCTCTATTTTTGAACTGCTCACCATTTCTTTTCACTTGAAAAATCAATACCACAGATCTCCCGCTGTAACAAGGCTTACCATAGTCTGAAGCCAAACCCCTGACCACAAAGGCATCCCCTTGAAGCCAATAATTGCTCTGATACCAAGTGTAGATTTTAACCTTGTACAAGTATTTATTGCAAACATATTTTCAATAAAAGAATAGAAAAGATACAATGGCAAATACACACATTACACAGATATTTTTCCCCTAGAAACCCAAACCATGAAAACCAGCATATTCCATATTCATCCACTTCATACATTGTTTACAATACAATATACATATAGGATCTCATAGCATCCAAAACCCTAATCCAATAACCCGGATTAGTCAACAACCCTAATTCCTTAACCGGAAATAGAAAACCATCAGCGAAAACCATGTGCCGAAAACCGCTCAAAAAATGGACGCTAGTTCTAGCCATGCAAAGAATATAACACTTAACCAACACAAATTACGTTTATGAATTTAGAGGACACTATGGGAAAAGCCATCAAGGAAGTTGAAGAGTTTCTTGTAATTCCTCATCTAAATTTTGTATAAATATATGTAAGAGGGTCAAGAAGAGGGTTTAGAATTTTGGAGAGGAATGCTTTTTAATCAAATTTTAAGTTTTGACGAGCATTAATACAACTATGGACAAATTCCTCTAGATGATTGTTCTGCTCAGCTCCTTCATTTGCTTGAATTTTTCATGGCTGCACTCTTAGTATGTTATTTAATGAATTCAGCTTATTTTTCTTTCATTGGTAATACATTTACATGCTTATTGTGTCAACTAGAGGAAAAAATATATGAATCACATTGATGAATTCGAGTACATCTTCTTTCTGAAAATGTCATTTGTTTGAATGTTCTAGGAATTTAAGTTCTGTTTGAGATACTTGCTCTCTTGTTCACAGCATATTCTATTTATTTCATTCCTTCTTTTTAATGAAATCATTCCTTTCATTTTATTTCTGCATTTGTACATCTATAGTAAAACCCATAAAAAGAAAATAATCTCAAAACAGATTCCAGGTTTTAACCTGGTAAATCCCTCAACATTGCCCTGGGACAAAATACCACATCAACCTGTAGATAGGGAAACAAGTTTTGGGGACAACTGCATGGAGTCCAAATTTCAAGGGATGACACTAGGAATTCCTAGGAATTCCCTGTACCCCCAAAATATAGGCAAAGTATAGAAAAAGTAAAAAATGTAGAGTACTAGAAGTTATAATCAAAATAATAAATCATAGAATTTAATCAAATCAAGGCTGTTATAGAGTGTAGGTATGCATAGATAATAAAAGTTTTCTAAAGCTTCGAGATTCTTTGTAAGTATAAATTTGATAAGAAATATTAAATTCTTCATATTCCGTAAAAATATTATAATTCAAAAAATATAAATTATTTAATAAAAACAAATAACTAGGCCTACAAACCAAGTGAAGCCATCCCTTAGTGACTATAATAATGTGTTTTCCTGTGACTCAACATTTTTATTTTGTTTCATTAGGGACCATCGACCACATAGCAGATGCCTAGGCACCTCCCAGGCAACTTGAGAGACATATTAACCTCCCCTTTGATATGGGGCATCCCCATGATATCCCTACAATGTCCCTTTCAGAGAGGAGATGGCTCATGGACATCTTCAAGCCATCCACTACTTTTAAGGACAACAACGGACATCCTCAAACTGTCTCATTGTCCCCTTCTAAATCTTTTACCATTTAACTAATGCTTGCAGAGTGGCCAGAGTGGCCAGAGTGGCCATTAGTGATGTGTTAACTCAATATGGGAGAGTGATAGCCTACGGAAGCAAGAATATGAATGCAATAAAAAATCAATATCCTATTTTTCAATGTGAAATTTAATAGTTGTCCATGCTATTAAAATATAAAAACTATATTTGAAAAATAAGGCATTACGAAATTGTAACTTATTATAAACCTTTGGAGAATTAGGATTGCAACATTATCATCGAGTTATGCTTTTTAATTTTGGGGCAAGTAAAGAAAATAATGTAGATGGCACCCTATCTATCTAAGATATGTGTGGTGTATACACCACTAATTCAAGAAACACCGAGAAACAAAGTAAAAGAACCCCAAATAAAAGATGTCTAGTGTCAGTTACAACATAAAGGCAAAATTCATGTTCCAAATATGGCCAAACATAAAGGCACAATTCTTGTTCCAAATATTGCCAAAGTATGATACAAGCTTTGCATGAATTCCATGATAGTCCATGTAGGTCTAGATAAGACGTATGAGGGCATGTATTTCCATGTATACTAGAGAAACATGAAGAAAGATATAGCTATACCTTCTACTATTAGATGTGATTTACACTATAATCTAAACTCAGTGGAAAGATTTTGTAGTAAAATTGATCTATTTGTAATAAGTGATTTTTAATAGAAACAATTAGACTCTGAAACTCTAATACCATGGAAAATTCCTAATCAAAAGACAACACTAATATCAAGGAGAAATATTGGCAATACTTTCTCATTCTAACTATCTGCAAATAGAGAGAACACACATACCAGCTGGCAATGCTTGTTCAAAGAGCTTCAAGGCATCAGTTAAGAACCCTTGCATCTTTTCTGATGATTTCACGAGGTAGAGTTGAACAGCCTTCACAAAAAAAAGCATAAAATGCATTATCCATTGTTAGTATCCGCAATCAAGCTTCCCGAGAATTTATTATGAATAAGCACATGTCAAACTGGGAAAGGGCAAGCAGCAAAACAATACACAAAATCTATTCTAGAGAATAGAGAAAATTAATTTTAAAATTTAACCCCATAAAATGTGCAGAGTCATCAGCCATCCAGGTGAAAACCTTGAGAAAACATGAAGAAAAAATAAATGTAAATGAAATACATGGTTTTGACTTTAGTCTGTGTAAGGTCAATACTGAATAACTCATACACCACTAAGAACTGGCTGACATACAGAATAAAAGTAAGACAGAAGAGATCTAACTTCACAGTTTACTTCAGGATCTTAACCATGCACATCTTGGACATACAAGTTGAAAACAAAGACAATGCTTAAACATTGACCAAATGTTTCTAGCTGAACTTATGATGAATCAATGGTATGCTTCAAGTAGCAGGGTAACCATAATATACAAAGTAAAGCATGCATGACTTCCAAAATGTTTAGTCCTCAATTTCCCACCCTCGTATCAGCATCTCTGGCTTGGGATAAAATAATCATAAAAACTAAAACAATTGCAGGCAAAGACTGACTCGCATAATTTACCAGTGGCAGAAGATTTTCATGCACAAAATATTACATATAAACAAAGGAAACAATATTTATTTTTTGATAACAAATATACTCCATTTCAATTGAGATCAAATCGAGTTGCACAATATACCTTAGAAGCACAAAACAATCCCAAATTATCGAGACAGTACACAATATTTCCAAGGATTTTCTCAATTTTTTTCCTTGATTTCTCCACAAAATTTACTTCATCCTGGAATTGACGGTAAGAGAAATGATTTTGGATCTCCTGCAGAAACACAACTACTGATTGAAAATAACTAATCAGGAAACAGAAAATAAGATTTTCTCAACAAGAGAGAAAGTGCATAACCTTGTCCCTAAGAGCAACAAGCTTTAGCTTCAAGGAATCATGCAATGAGCTTGGCTTGTCATAATTTTTTATTATTTGCTCAGGAGTAGGCGCAAACTCTTCCACCTCAGTCCTGTCCTCCAGTGTATAGACCTACATGCATTTGTTACAACATCACTAGAAAAGCTCACTAGAAAATGACAGAATTTTAAATCTTCAAATTAGTGTGAACACCCAAAGAAGTCCGAATGGTTTTTCCAAATACCTTTGAATCCAAGATTCCTTCAAGCCTGTAAATTTGGTCCTCGCAATCAGTGTTCGAAGAAACACCTGTCAAAATTTAATGAGAAACCCCATCATCATTTATCTGAATTTTCAAAACAAGTTGAAAGAGAGGACCATATAGAACAAAGCAAATAATTAAAAGAAGTGGTATGCTAGAGTAGCTCAAAAAACATAGCATCAGAGAAGGAAGAAAAGCAATAGAGATGTCAAAATTCAAAAACCACCATTTCACATAATCATCAACACCCGGGTAATGTGCATGCAAAAAGCATCAAAGCAACCAGGAATTTATATTTACTGAATAGTAAATCACTTTCTCAACATGAGATGGGGCAACCAAAATGGAGCTGAAGTACAAGGGGGAACGGATACAGCATGAAAAGATGGATTTTGAGCATAACCATATTAAAGAGAGACCAACCACTTCAATATATAGAAAGCTCTTCCTTGATAACATAATATGCCACCTAGTGTTGATTACCAATTATAGATGTAAGATACGACAGATTTTATCATACAAAACTATAAGAAGATTTATAAGAAGAAGAAATCAGATTGACAATTTGCATAATATGCCTGTTTATGGCTGCATAATTTGGAAAGCATAAACAGAGCCATAATTCAAACACTTTGTCATAAGCGAAAACCCATTGGACTAGTGAAGGGACAGATGAACCATAAAAAGGAACATTTTATAGAACATGTCTCAATACACATTGCGTACCTATGTCAGCTATGCTGCTATAATGCCAAAATACAAAAAATCTTGGTTACAATCTAAAAAAGTCCATCCATTTATATTCATAGAATATATAGGAGAGTGAACTCACCTTTCCGTGTGAGTGGTGATGCTGTCATTCCAAATATTTTTGGTTTATGCTGGCATTTATAGTAATAACCCTTTGACAACAAATACACCATGTATAAGCCATATAATATTTATAGCACATTAAATAATAGCACGGCTACAATTGTTATTCTAATAGATTCTTGAAAGAAGAATTTATACTTCCATTATTTTTGCATACGGATGTTGCCCCCCTGCATGATGGCACTCATCAAAAATTAGCAGATCAACAAGGTCCAGGCTGCAAAATCCGAATTGTAGACCATCCAATAGAATCTGAGGCGTCATCACAAGCACCTTAAAACAGATCATTATGTTAATGTAAAGTTCTCAGGATTTAAGGTTTTAAAGAACAAAACCATACTCCAATGTCTCAAAAGCAATTGAGACTCCAATTCTCCGGACAACTTGCATCTGGCCTTCGAACTGGGGTCACAACAATAATATTTATACATGCTACAGAACATAAATAGAACAAGTGTACACCCATTAGTGAGAGCAAACAAGATTATTTATGTTAGATTTGGTAGCTTGGAGGTACTTCTGCAAAGGCAGCGCCCAGCATGCAGAAGTGACCAAGCACATTTTCTCCCTAGTGACTTTATAATGTGTTTTTATAAAGTAAGTTTATAAATTGATTTTATAAACTTGGGTCTTTTAT
The DNA here is from genome assembly GCA_009831015.1 of Picea engelmannii. Classification (NCBI taxonomy): domain Eukaryota; kingdom Viridiplantae; phylum Streptophyta; class Pinopsida; order Pinales; family Pinaceae; genus Picea; species Picea engelmannii. The sequence continues at coordinate 819,978 of ML789763.1, read as the reverse complement.
TTTTAAAGTGTAAAAGTGACTTTATGATGTTGTGGGTCATTTTAGTGACTTAAGTGACCTCAACGAATGATTAAGTCGTGACCGTTGATCTCAAGGGAAAGTAAAGAGTCACTCAAAAGAGACCAAGGGTTAGAGGAGTTACACTAAATTAGATAAAGGCAGCTCATGAGGGAGAGAGGGGCAAACATCTTGAGGAGAGCTTGGAGGGAATGTGAAGGGTCACATTGTCCAAGAGAGAAATTTCTTGCTTGGAGGGAAAGAGTCACAGCAGAGGGAGTTGGCATGCATCCCTAGGTGAGGAATAGGCATGCATTCCAAGGTAGAAGACTGCCTTTATTGCTGTCCGTACTGCAGCTACAGGTGGAGGCCGTACAGCAAAGGAAAGGGCACAGAAATCGAGGGCTGTTTTATCAGCTGGTTGGCACAAATTTCTTGGTCTTTGCTGAGTTTAGATTGTTTTGCAAGAGATATGACTGTCCTGTAATTATCTGGCACGATTTCCTAGGCAGTTTTGGCGTTGTTGCTGACTGTACTGGGCCGTACAGGCATGGCACAATTTCCAAGACAAAATTTTGTTTTGAATTTCTGGGAGGGTTTCTTGCTGGAAGAGAGATAAGTACTGTATTTAAATGTTGTTTTCAAGGCTGCTGTAACTCTGATATTTTCCCCTAAAGCTGAATACGAAGTTTTTCTCCTTAAATCTGTCATCTTTTCCCGAGTATTCTTCAAGTGGCATTGTCCACATTTTTGTGCCAAATGTGTGAATTTGTCTACTGTTCATTGGTATTCCACTGTTGATGGCTTAGTTAATGTGTTTCTTCTCATATGCTTCTGTTGAATGTTAGTGTTTCTTACTGCATTACACTCCTTGGTATATTGGAGGTTGAAACCAAGATTTAAGTTTTAACTAAGTGTTAAGTTCAGATTTTTCAACATGGTATCAGAGCTGGTGCTCTGAAGTTCAGTGGACAGTTTGGCACTTGGAACAGCGGTGACTTGTTGGGGCATTTGCTTGGAAGGAGGGGAAAGAAAGGTCTTTGTCAGTTGAACAAAGATGACTTCCTGCATCAGGTTTAAAGATAGGTTGGAGGGGATCTCCAACTACCTACAGTGGAAGGTGAGAATCCCAAGTGTTCTCTAGGAGAACTAGTTGTGGTCGTTTGTGAATACCATCGTGCTACTACCTACGTCAGATCCCATTAAGTGAAGGAAGACAAGACTCAGAGTTGGTGTGTATAGCCCTCATAGGCTTCACCAAGGAGTGGGAGGTTTTTGTGAAGTGCGTGGTGGGGAGAGAGAAGCTCCCTAACTGAAGCAGATTGTGGGATGACTTTACACAGGTGGAGATCCGGGAGGCGTCTCAGGAGAGGGTAGTGGATGGTGCGGACGACAAGAACATTGCTCTTGTGGGAAAGAGCAATGAGAAGAAGTAGACATGAGCAAAGTGAGATGCTTTGCATGTCACAAGACTGGCCACTACACTAGTTAGTGTCCAAACAAAAAGAAAAAAAAGTCGGAACTAGAGGTGTCAGCATCTGTTGAGGTTGTTGAGTTTGCAGAGAAATATGAGAGGGAATTTTCTCTGATGATTGGTCCCTTACGCAGTGGTGGTCTTATGTTCGAGGACATTGAAGAGTAGTTCGTGGAGAGTGGATCATCTCGCCATATAACAGGAATGAGGTCGATGTTCCTTAGTGTTTCAAAGACGGGCTCAAACTACCATGTGAAGAGTGGGGCGCACACCATGCATGTAGTGAAAGGGGTTGGATGTGTCAGATTCCAGCTAGAGTCAAGAGGATCTTTGGAGGTGGTAGGAGGGATATATGTCCCAAGGTTGAAGTTTCTCTCAGTATCAACCTTGGAGGACATGGGGTATGCAGTTATGTTTGAGGGTGAACAGGTACTCATACATTCAGAGGGAGCAGATACCCAGGATGCAGTAGTGAGGCTTGGCATCGAGGAGGGTAAGTTATACAGGTTGCTAAGACAACCTGTGGTTGGGTCCAGTGGATTTTTGGATTCAGATTCTGTGTTGGAGAGTGGGTAGGTTGCACGGGAGAGAAAATTGATACCGAGGACTCAACAAGCATGAGTCGAAACAGATGGATGCTCTGGAGAGTGTGCAGTCTCCTAGGAGCATGTCTTCAGTTCATGGATCAGCAGAGGTAGCAACAAAGGCTTCCAGTGTAGTGGGAGCAATGGCTTCCTGTTCAGAGGGAGCAGAGGCTTCTAGTATAGAGGGAGCGACTACAACAATTGATAAGTTGGAGATGGATTTTGGTGGTGATACCAGAAGCACCTCTCTCGCTAAGAGGGAGTGTTAGATTTGGTAGCTCGGAGGTGCTTCTGCATAGGCAGCACCCAACATGCGGAAGTGATCGAGCACATTTTCTCCCTAGTGACTTTATAATGTGTTTTTATAAAGTCACTTTATAAAGTGATTTTATAAAGTTGGGTCTTTTATTTTTAAAGTGTAAAAGTGACTTTATGATGTTGTGGGTCACTTTAGTGACTTAAGTGGCCTCAACGAATGATTAAGTCGTGACTGTTGATCTCAAGGGAAAGTGAAGAATCACTCAAGGGAGACCAAGGGTTAGAGGAGTTACACTTTGAAATTAGATAAAGGCAGCTCATGAGGGAGAGAGGGGTGCAAATCTTGAGGAGAGCTTGGAGGGAATGTGAAGGGTCACATTGTCCAAGAGAGAAATTTCTTGCTTGGAGGGAAAGAGTCACAGCAGAGGGAGTTGGCACGCATCCCTAGGTGAGGGATAGGCATGCATTCCAAGGTAGGAGACTGCATTTATTGTTGTTCGTACTGCAGCTACAGGTGGAGGTCGTACAACAGAGATTGTTGGTCGTACAGCAAAAGAAAGGGCATAGAAATCGAGGGTTGTTTTATCAGCTGGTTGGCACGAATTTCTAGGTGTCTTAGTGAGTTTAGATTGTTCTGCAAGGGACATGACTGTGCTGTAATTTTCTGGCATGATTTTCTAGGCAGTTTTGGTGCTGTTGTTGACTGTACTGGGTCATACAGGCCATACAGCCATGGCACAATTTCCAAGACAGAATTATGTTTTGAATTTCTAGGAGGGTTTCTTGCTGGAAGAGAGATAAGTATTGTATTTAAATGTTGTTTTTAAGGCTGTTGTAAGTCTGATATTTTTCCCTAAAACTGAATAAGAAGTTTTTCTCCTTAAATCTGTCATCTTTTCCTGAGTATTCTTCAAGTGGCATTGTCCAGATTTTTGTGCCAAATGTCTGAATTTGTCTGCTGTTCATTGGTATTCCACTGCTGAAGGCTTAGTTAATGTGTTTTTTCTCATATGCTATTGTTGAATGTTAGTGTTTCTTACTGCATTACAGTCCTTGGTAAATTGGAGGTTGAAACCAAGATTTAACTAAGTGTTAAGTTCAGATTTTTCAACAATTTAGACCAAAAAAGGTTCACTTCAGGATATATCTACAGTCCCCTGAAGATAATGTATGATTCAGACTGAGATAAAACTATGGTGAAGTATATGCAAATATGTGTGTGTCTATATATACATATATCAAGCCTAGAAGGTTAGCTCAATCAGTTCGAACAGACTATTTCAAGGAAGACTTTGCCTTGAGGTCTTCAGTTCTAATCTCTCCTAGGTTACCAACCACTATTGTGGCTGGTGGACTCCAAAACTTCTCCACTGCTCCAACTCCTAGATGGATTTTTACAACAGCGTCATATGCAACTCAAAGCATATCAACATGCAACTACATTGAGATTGAAATTTGAGAGTTCCTTTGGCACAACTTTGAGTTTACGCCCATCAAGTACATAAGTTGACAAATCATCATCTTCTGGGAGAACACCAAAATCACAAACTTTGTATGTGGGAACCTAAGTCTAAAGATAACTTCATTTTCAAATATCTTATTTATTATGAGAGCCATGGTCGATACTATTGTTTTCATAGAGATTTGCATAGCTCCTTGAGGACTTTTGTACAATACAAGGACTAAAGATGCCTTGCCTTGTTGTCTAGGCTATCAATCTTGCAAAAGGGAAGACTATGAAGGACACAAAGCATCCACCAAGAAATATACAAACCAAAGGGGCTCAAGAATTTAAATAATGAACCAAAAGGTAAAGCAAATATTCAAATGCTAGGAAACAAAGACACCAACCAAAAAGAAGGCAATTATTGATTAACAATAGTTTGCAAAAATAAGGGTATTCCTGTGGATCCTTTGAGGTGTAATGTGTCTCGGACACTCCCCTCAAGTACATTTCTCTAGTAAAGACTAAGACTCAAAGAGATTGCCCAAAAGGAAAAGGCAGGAGCAATACCCATTGTCACCTATTCACTCCTCTCACTTTAGGGCTAGTGCATTTCCAGCCCAAAAGCAGTATCCCTAAAATGGTTTATCATTGAATGTTCCCATGCTCTAGATTTCGCAACGGAACCTTCTTACAAATATGTTGCAATCCAAGGTCTCCCAACAATATGCATGCATGCATGCAGTCAAGGTTCTTACCTTCAGGCGTTTCAGAATGAAAAGCGGGAGTATCAACCTTCAAAACAATAGACTTTGGGATTTTTCTATGTAAATAGGGATCTTGTGCATTTGACTTGCCAGTGGGTCCCACAAGCCACATGGAATTTATTGATTGGTCAATGCAGAGGATAATTTGTCTCTACATCACCCTTTCATGCCATATATTGTCCAATTACCAATTCACATCCTCATCCACGTCTTCTGGTGGACTCTTTATTGCCCTCAACCTTGTCTTCTTTGTCACCTAGGGTAGGGTCCACACCCTTCAATATACCCTCACCCTTCTCTTATTCCTCTGTTTCCTTTTGATGTGGAGGGATGAGGGAAAAGGGTGGAGGCTATGTACCTTTCTTTGCTTGTCCCTTTCTCCACCCCACATTTAACCCACTTCTTAAGCTTGGCTAATGCAGTACGTAAAGGGAAAAGGTAATACCTCCCCTTCAAAATACTTTCCTGCAATCACTTTATAATATGGATGGTCAAGGATTAGCTCTCCACTACATCACATATTTTCCCATTTCTTAATGCAAGCATTTTCCCATAGTAAAGAAGAACATGGGCCTTTGAAATAACATGAAATTAGGATTTTTAGGTCTAAAGGAGGCACTTGTGCATTTAAATGATTGGTTGGCTCCAAATTACACATAACACTGTTGGTTTTTAGCTCGATGGGTGTCTCAGCTATGCCTATGTGTCCTATGCTAGTTGATGGACACATTAAACAACCCAGATCAACCTTAGTTATCTTGGCCTAAGTCTGACTTAGGAAATCAAAAAAAATTGTGTTTTTGAGTGAATTGTGGGGCCCAGGATAGTGGGGCGCACCTCCTTGGAGTCTTGAACGTTGAATTGGCACACAATTCAAGGAAAGAAAGGTCGTTGATGGGAGGATAAAGGAAGGGGTGAGGGTGAGAAGGGCACATTCTATGAGGTTGAGCAAGTGAGAGGAAGAGGGCACTTGGGCTATTTTTGGGCTTAGGAAGAGAGGGTCGACTTGGGAGAAGTCTAACAGTAGGGTAAGGGTGATTTCTGGAGCTTGAGGCAGCAAGGAGAAGGCTAAGGACATGTCATACCAAGTTGTCAGCTTCAGGCCGTACCAGAACCAAATCATACAACATTGAAGGAGGGTGAGTTAGGGTCGTACGACTTATACCAAAACAGCTAGAACTCGACAATACCTTCCAGCAGCAGAGCAGGCCGTATGAACATCCAGGAACAGGCCGAATTTGTGGTTGTACAGTGGCAACTCTATTGGCTGAGTTTGTTGGGTCAAACAGCCAAGGAGAGCAGGTCATGTAGTTAAGGGAAAAGTTCAGTTAATGGATGTAATAAATTTATGAGTTTAACTTTTGTAAAGTATTCCTCTGAAAGCCCATAATAAAGCCCCTCTTTGTTGGTTTTCCCCACACTAGGGTTTCCAGGGTATTTATGGTGTCCATGTTTATTATGTGCTTGGTTCTATATATTCTTCTACTATCAATTTTCTGATTTATAACTGAATTGTAGGTTAGTTGCATAATTTCAGATTTTATATCAACAAGTATAATTTTCGATCAAGTGAAATTATTGGCAATAATTTCAGTGCTGAGTTATAGGAAAATTCAACATGGTATCAGAGCTCTGCCTCTGAGTATAGAAGGAGCCAAGTGACTTGTTGTGCAGACTAGGAAGAGTAAATCAACAAGCGTGACATGTGACTAGGAAGTGTGTGGGAAACAGAGCAGCGGACTCAAATGGCAAGTGTAGGATTAAGGTTTGAAGACATGCTAGATGGGGCCTCTAATTTTAGTCCTTAGAGGGAGAGTATGGCTCTGGTATTGGAGGGGAATGGACTATGGGAAATTGTTGAAGGGAAAGTGGCAGCCCCAATTGATCCAATACAACTAGCAGCGCACAACAAGAAAGATGTCAAGGTCGGGAGGATAATTGTGGATGGAGTCAAAGACCACATTATTCCTCATCTATCTGGCAAGAAGACAACCAAGGATATGTGGGAGGCCCTAGTGAAGTTGTACCAGTTTGATAACCAAAGCAGGAATATGTTGCTCAGAGAGAAGCTGAGAAGCACGAAGATGGCCAAGGGAGAGTCAGTGGTCACTTACCTCACAAATTTCACTCAAATCAGAGATGAACTGGCAGTTGTGGGAGAGGTTGTGGACAAGACTGAGTTGGTGAGGACGTCCTTGAATGGCTTCACCGAGAAGTGGGAAGTATTTTTCCATGGAGTGGTGGCTCGGGAGAAACTCCCTCATTGGGAGAGGTTATGGGATGACTTCACCCAGGAGGAGCTGAGAGTTGATGCCACTCAAGCTAGCCAACCAAAGAGTGAAGAGGAGGAGAATGTATCTCTTCATGCGAAGAAGAGTAGTGGAGCAGGAGGTTCCAGAGACATGGGCAAAGTGAAATGCTTTGCATGTCACAAGACTGGCCACTATGTCAGCAAGTGTCCCAAAAAGAAAAAGGAGGCACATGTAGCATCTACAACATCTACTGAGATAGATGAGTTTGCAAAGAAATTCGAGGAGGAATTCTCTCTGGTTGCCTCACTTTAAAGCAGCAACAAATTTGCAGAGTTGGAGGGCAGTGGGGCATGATTCATGGTTCGTGGACAGTGGATCATCTCGCCATATGACAGGAATGAGGTCGGTTTTCCTTAGCGTTTCAAAGACAAGCTCGGACTCGCATGTTGATAGTGGGGCCGACACTATTACCCCCTCAGACTAGGGGTAACTAAGGAGATCATGTCTTGAGGCCCACGGGTAGTAGACATGGAGTGTCCAGAGCCAGATTGACTAGCATAGCCCCAGAGGGCCCCTCTCCTATTCATGGATGCATCACCATACATCACCAGCAGTATAGCGACGTCCATCACACCGGCCTGGACCCAAAGGACATCAGATCTTGCTTCATGAGGTAACAAGTCCAGTCTCACGGTAAGTGTCATTTTAATAATCTAAGCATTTGAACATGTTGCGAAGAGTCCTTTCTCAATTACAGAATGTTTGCTTGGAAATTATACCTTTTTCCAAATACTGAATCCTCTAATGAAGCTGCGCCCTCCTGGATGCCTGGAACCCTAGATAACTCGGCGCTAATGAAGGAGGCCTCCAAATGCTCTGAAACTCTCCAAGAATATAGATCGAGCTATGGAAATCCCGTGGGAGAAGTTTCAAATCCAGATTCCAGGTAGATCTCCCTAGATCTGAGAAATACTGAATCACAGGACGTCCTCCTAGCCTCCAAGTCGTCCCAAACTGTAGCTGAAAATATGATGATGATAACTCTTCAAAGAAACCCTCAAAGTGATGGTTGAGCACCTGCAAGTAAAACCCAAGTGTTGGAATGCCCAATGTCTCTCTTGATCAGCTGGATCAAACTCTCCTTTAGATGATGATGCGCCCTTGTTGGAAACGCCTGAACAGTACGGCCCTGTTACTTTTCTGAAGCTATTGGTGGATATGTGATGAGTGTAGAATGGTGTGGGTGGAGTCTTTCATCCCCGAGACCAAGCTTTGGAACAAGGTGAGTGGATCTTTCACCACTGAGTTGCTCACAAGGGTTTGTAACAGCAAAACCCCCAAACTGTATGCTCAAGAGAAATAACAAGCAAATACCAAAATCCAGAATGCCTCATAGGTGCGCCCCAGACTTCTATTTATATTTTTTTCTTCTATTTCTCTGTTGAGTTAGATTAACTCCCAAGGTTAACTCTTCCAGCTCTTCTATTCTTTCATTGAGTTATATTTTACTCCTTTCTTACCTTTTTCCTCAAGTCAACTTAAGAATATAACCTTAGTCTAGTTGACCTTTCCCCTTAGTGTGAGACTATGGCCTAGTGGGGATGCCTAAGCCACTGAGTCTCTTCAATACCTCTTTATCAAGAGGTGGGGGACATTACAATCTCCCCTGCTAGAAATTGCTTGTCCTCAAGCAATTCCAAACCTGTTTCTCTCACCACTTGTTCACTTTCCCATGTAGCATCCTCAATGGGTAGATCCTTCCATCTGATCAGGTACTCCTTGATGCTTCTGTTCCTGAGCCTCTTCTCTCGGACCTCCAATATCTCCTCCGGAATCAAAACAAGTTGTCCTTCTTCATCCATGGGAGGTAATACCTCAATGGGTTTGATGTGTTGGCCTACGGCTTTCTTGAGGCAAGAGACATGGAAGACGTTGTGTATCCTGCTGCCCTGTGGAAGCCCCAGCTCATAAGCTACGGCCCCTATCTTCCTGTTGACTCTGTAGGGCCCAAAGAAACATGGTTGCAGCTTCTCTGCTCCGCTTCTTTTTATGGAAGCCTGCCTGTATGGTTGGAGCCTTAGATAGACTAAGTCACCAACCTCAAAAGTACGATCAACTCGGTGCTTGTCTACTTGGATCTTTTGCTGGTTCTGTGCTCTCTGTAGATGATCCTTCAGCTCCCTGAGAATATCTTGGCTCTGTTGTATCCAATCTTGTACCATGGGCGCCCGGCTGTCACTGAAAGCAATCTCCACAAAAGATAAAGGATCATAGTTATCCAAGGCCCTGAATGGTGACATGCCTATGGACATATGCTGAGTGGTGTTGTAGCAATACTCTCCCAAGTGCAACCATCTGGCCCACGCTTTTTGTTTCCCTACCACATAATTTCTATGGTATCCTTCCACCCACTTGTTGACTATCTCGGTCTGTCCATCCGTCTGAGGATGATAGCTGGTACTAGGGGTCAAGGTCGTACCAACCAATCTGAATAACTCCTGCCAAAATGTACTCATGAACCTGCTATCCCTGTCACTAACAATGGTCTTGGGTAGGCCGTGCAACCTGAAAATCTCCCTAAAAAACAGTTCGGCCACCTGTGCTGCACTAAAGTTGGTAGCTATGGCGAAGAAGTGTGCAAACTTCGTCAACCTGTCCACTACTACAAAAATGCAGTCCTTCCCTTGCGTCTTTGGCAACCCAGTGATGAAGTCCATGGATATGCTTTCCCACTTGTGCTCCGGAATGGGTTAAGGGTTGCAGTAGTCCTGCTGGGTGCGTGTGCTCATCCTTGTTCTCCTGACATGTAGTACACTCCTTGACGTGCTTTATCACGTCCTCCTTGAGGCCCTTCCATGAAAACCTTTCCCTCACCTGCCTGTACGTCTTGTTGATCCCCTGGTGTCCTACCATCGGTGAGTCATGGTACGCCTGCAATATCTTGGCTTTGAAGGCCGATCCAGGAACCAAAAAGATGCGGTCCTTGTAGTAGATGAGGTCATTTATAACCCTGAAATTATCATCTTGTACCTGCCCATCCAATAGCTGACACACGAACTGATCCCTTGCATATTCCATTACCAGATGGTCTTTCCAGTCAACTGATACCCTTGTCATGGCAAAGATGGATGGCCTCCTGGATAATGCATCAGCCACCACATTGTTCTTCCCTTTGACAAATTCAATGTCAAAGTCGTAGGCCTGTATTCTGCTTACCCATTTCTATTGTCTCTCATTTAAGTCCTTCTGCTCCAATAGGTATTTGAGACTGTTATGATTTGACTTGACCACAAACCGTGCACCTACCAAATATTGTCGGAATTTGGCTAGTGCGTGCATGATAGCCAGCATTTCTTTATCATAAATGTTGTAGAGTAGCTCGGGACCCCTGAGTTTCCGACTCTCATAGGCAAGAGGATGCCTATTCTGCATCAGTACGGCCCCTATCCCTTCTCCTGAGGCATCACACTCCAAGGTAAAAGGTAGGCTGAAATTTGGAAGGGCCAGGACTGGGCACGTACTCATTACCTTCTTCATCTTGTCCATCGTCATTTGAGCCTCCTCATTCCACTTGAAGGCTCCTTTCTTAGTCAAATCAGTCAAAGGTGCACACAGCTGAGAAAATCCCTTGACAAATT
>ML789763.1:747999-761078 GCA_009831015.1 Picea engelmannii | reverse complement strand
GGAGCGGACGATGGCTCTGCAAATCCCCCCTGGTGGCTAACCAAAACCCATAAATACAAGCTTGCTAGGGCACCCCGTTAATCCCCCAACAATGGTCAAGTGGACTAATGTAAGATCCAAGCAGTTATCAGAAATGTAAGGAACCTGATGCATATACAAGAAAGTTATAATGATCAAACATGACGCATACCATGATACCTTGGACCAATTACCTCATGGAGCAAGAGTCTTCTCTGATGCAACTCCGAGCCGATGGTGATGGAAGCTACTACTACTAACAGGACAAGTCTGGCGAAGAAGAAGAAGGATGGGCCCTCCAGGGCTATGCTCAGGTCAATCCTGCTCTCAGTACTCCATGTCTAGGACCTGTGGGCCTAGAGACATGATCTCCTAGTTATCCCTAGAAAACAGGGATAACAGAGCCCAAGGATGGATGCTAGACCCCATGTCCGGGGCAACCTTGTGATGACCATTTTTACTTTGCAGAAAGAGGTCGTTGCCTTTGGAGGCACTCTGGCATGGCTAGGAGACGAGCTCCCACCTCTTTTCACCTGGACACTAGCCTTTGGAGGCTTGGATGTTAACCACCTAGCTTATGACGTCATGAAGGAGGCTATGATGTGATGTTTTGGCACATGTGGCATGATGGATGGCTTTGGGAGGCTTAGCGTTGCACACTTCCACCTCAACGTCACCTTGATGGAGCACAACGTCACCCTTTTTAGGGTTACTTTATGTAAAATTTGAATTTTTGTAATTGTAAGGGAAAATTCTTGAGGTCAGCCCTATTATATTTTTTAAGTTGACATTTTAGGCCATAGAGGTGATATAAATACACCTCTTGGAATTTCATTTTTCATAACTCATATTCCTCTCACAAAGAGGGGGACTGAAATTTCCGCCCTCTTGGGCAACATTGGCACTTTTGCTTATACGCTATCTCTTGGAGGGCAACTTTTGGATGTTCGCTTATTCTTGGTGAAATTTTCTGCAACTAGGGTTTGTGCATGATTAAATCTTGGTGAAGTAAAATCTGCAATTTCATTTCATTTATTGAATGCTTATGGAATGTTTTACTTGTTCATATTGAAGCTATATTACTTGTGTAAACCCTAGGAGAGGAGCATAAGGTGCTTCCTCCTCTCTCTAGTTTATTTCATCCATTAATTTGTTAAGAAACCTCATCTAGGGAAAATTCCTAAAGCCCTATAGTGCTAGGACTTTAGGAGTTGGTTTTAGAAGCTTGTTGTGACAAAATTACAATCCTAGAAGGGAAGAAAGACTCGCTAAAGCCCAAGGGTTCTTCCCCTTTAGCATTTCTTCTTGAGATCTAAGGCCCTAAGGTGCTAGCACCTTAGATCTCCAGCCCTACATCTTGGATGCTATTATCATCATCCTCCAAGTTACATTTATAGTACTATTGTAAATGACTCCATTGCCCAAAAGGCACTAGTTCACTTGATCTCTTGTGAAGGAATTTGATCAAACAAACTCTCAAACTCTATTGTCTAAAGCTTCTACTTAGCCTAAACTACTAATTTAGTCGCTGCTGTTACAAATCTTTGTTACAGCCATCTAAACTGCTGTAATTTGCTGCATAACTCACTCTAACTAGTAGCTAACATACTCAAAATTGCTTGGGATAAGTGCTGATTAAATGACTTGATAAATGCTAAATTTCAACTGTCTTTTCTTGCAATTATGAACCATATTTCTTGTGGCTGTTACAAAATACTAATTTCTGTTATAAACCGTCATCTTGCTGCAATTTTGTATCAGCTAACATATATTTTCATTGTCTATTGTCTCTTGAGGTTACCAGGGACGCCTCCCCTAGGCTGGACCTCATCCATCCCTAAAACATGGAGATTTCCTCCTAAGGTGATAGTGGTGGGTTATCCTGTAGTTACGCGGATTTGAATACTTCTGTTGGGGCTTTGGCATAAGTACAAATCCCACGATAACATGCACCATGCATGCAGTGAAGGGGGTTGGATGGGTCAGATTCTAGCTAGAGTCGAGTGGTTCTCTAGAAGTGGATGAGGTGATGTTTGTACCAAAGCTAAACATCAACTTGCTCTCTATATCAACTCTGGAGGATATGGGGTATGCAGTGATGTTCGAGGATGGACAGGTACTCATACGGACAGAGGGAGCGATCTTGGATGCAGCAGTGAGGCTTGGCATTAGGGAAGGTATGATTTACAAGTGTTGGGACAGCCTGTAGTTGAGTCCAAGGGGATGTTGGACCAGAGATCAGTGTCAAAGACTGTCAGCTGGTATGACATGACATTGATGGATGAGTAGAGCAAGAGATCGTATCAAAGTGCAGCAGAGGTAGCAGGAGGGTCTTCAAGATCAGAGGGAGCAACTGCAGCAGCAGATTTGATAGGATCAGAGATTGATCCAGGTGGAGACACCTCCCTCGCTAAGAGAGTGTTATTTTTTAGTTGATTTTGTGGCTGTACATTGGCATTAGTGTTGGCTGAGTTTGCTGGGTCAAACAGCCAAGGAGAGTAGGCCATACAGTCAAGGGAAAAGTTCAGTTAATGGCTGTAAGAATTTTATAAGTTTAATTGTTGTAAATTATTCCTCTGAAAGCCCATAATAAAGCCCCTCTTTGTTGGTTTTCCCCACAAGGGGGTTTCCAGGGTATTTCTAGTGTCCATGTTTATTATGTGCTTGATACTGTGTATGCTTCTACTGTCGATTTTCTGATTTATAACTCAGCTGTAGGTTAGTTGCATAATTTCAGATTTTATATCAGCAAGTATAATTTCTGGTCAAGTTAAATTATTGGCATTAATTTCAATGCTGAGTTATAGGAAAATTTAACAAACACCCACTAAGAGGGTCATGTCACTGAATTCTGCACACCAAGACCTTTCCAACAGCTCCCATTTGCTCAATTTGGTAACCTATAGCCCAAGATATGGCCTTTAAAAGACTCAGCTATAGTCATTGTCAGATCTTCTACTATTTAACCTTAGCCATCAGATTTGGTGCATAAATGTCTCCCACATGCATTGGGTGAACAATGTCTTTGTGGTTTAAAAGCCACAACAATTTTCCATTGTATTGAGCATGAGTGAAAGATTCTATGCACATCCTTCCACATCCACAAGTTAATTTCGATGCCACGTCATTAAGGGAATGTGCCCACTAATACCCTAGTTGCCACTTGTCGGTTGCCACCTTGTCTTGCCACGTCAACCTACGGTTGCCAACTATCACTAAGAAATGCACTACCACCTTTCTAGTAAAGTCGGACGTTGAGAGTCTTTGATGTGGGGCGGAGGCAATATTAGAAGGAGAAGAGAGAATACGGGAGAGGTAAATGTGGGGGAATGGAAGGTAAGGAGGAATGAAAGCATGGCATGAAGGTAATGCATGGATGAGAAGTGAGGGATGCATCCACCCTTGGCCCCAAGGAAAGTGGAGTGTGGAAGACCAAATAAGAAGAAAGGAGCCCTGCATCCCAACTTAAGAGAACGAGGATACAAGATGACAAGGATTTTGGAGGCAAAGGATGGGCTCTCTACTACCTTAACTCAAAGCCATGAAAATAACTTTAAGTCATAAAGAAGAGGGCAGAGAATGAAACTTTCCACCACCTCATAACATCTATCCACCCCCAAACTTTTATTAAAGACATAAAATGGGGGTAAAAGACTTAAGAAAAGAAAAGGAAAAAAAAGAGAAAGGATACAAACCTGAATCATAAAACTTTTCACAGAGCAGATAAAGAGGGGAAAAAGATTAGAGATTGAAGACTTTTAGGGAAAAAAGGAAAAAGGGGGAAAACCCACAACACTACAACAGCTGCTAGACTTTAGCTCCTTAGGGAGACAGAATTTAGAAAAGGTGGAAGCCCAAAAATTAAAATCTGAAAATCAATTTTCAATGGCCTTCTTCATGCTACTTGTCACAAGGGAAAAACCTGGTGCCAATTTTGCATTCTTTGTAGTTGTAGGAAAAATACACAAGGTGCAATTTTGGGCACCAACAAGGTCAAAGGGTGCTATTCTTGGAGATAGTTGGATGATAACAAACCATAGCAAAGGTTTATAGAGTGCTATTTGTTTGGCAAGGCTTTCCTTTCTATGGAGAAAGAGATGCAGAGCAACCTACAATAGCAGCATGTCCAAGTTCAATCTAGGATAAAGTTTGCATTCAGAGCTAACTTAGTAGAACATGTGTCATGTACAGAAACTGATATACTAGAGTCCAGTGGCAAGGCTAATATAGAATCAGTACCGACTAATGTTGGGAAATGGGACAATGTAAAGTTTTAGACTAATGATGTTATCCAGCTGCATTTTTAATATTTTTAGTGTGATATGAAATGCATTTTTCTATTGCAAAAAATTAAACCAAAGAAGAAAAAAACAAAAAAGTAATTGGTTTGTGAAAATATTCTACAACTTATCTAAAATTTAAATACATCCTTGCGAATGAAGAGAATATAACAACAAGACAAATCAATCTAGGGTTTTTGCAGTGTTTCAGTTATAGATATAAGATAATGAAAAAACTTAACAGCATTCTACCAACAGCAAGGAAATAACTATATTTCCATTAAGCATAAATCTTTTATGACGAATAACAAAATAAGGGTTTGCTAGCATAGAACTTTGTAAAATCGAAGCAAGCATCCACAAGACTTCTCCAATACAGAAATTGAAGCTAACTGATCAAAATAGAATAATGGCTTCGATAATCAACAGTACCTCATTCAAGGTGGTTTCCTCTTTCCATTTATCAGCATCCCAGCCATCACGACAATTTGCACCAAAATAATAAGCAACTTTTAAATCGGTGTTTGTTCCAATGACTTTAGCTTGCTGAAAAGTTCACAACAGTACATAATGTCTTATAATTCGTAAAACGTTGGCTTTGCATTTC
Source organism: Picea engelmannii (assembly GCA_009831015.1). Lineage (NCBI taxonomy): Eukaryota > Viridiplantae > Streptophyta > Pinopsida > Pinales > Pinaceae > Picea > Picea engelmannii. The sequence continues at coordinate 756,173 of ML789763.1, read as the reverse complement.
TTCTTTCGATACAAATGAAGTTAAGCATTTGGAATTTACAACTTACTTGTCTGACCAGTGGAATTTTCGGTGCAAGAAATATTATTAAGCTTTTCTGACCTTTAGCCTTCAACTTATGAGAAGCAATCTGCTTCATAAGTTGTATAGCTATCAAGGTTTTACCGCATCCAGTTTCCAAAAAAGCGACAAGATTCTTCTCCAGAGCAGCATTAAATATTTCCAACTGATAGCTGTGTAAAATAAAATTATAAGAAGTCAATGCAGCAAATTCACGATATTGTCCTTTCTATCATACAAAACAACAGGCTGAAATTTTATGTAAAAGAGACTGAACAAGATCTATGTAGGCAGGGATGTGCGAAACCGTACACATGCACCGACCCAACCTCATGCATACCTTCTGTTGGATGACCAACCTGAGAGTGGGAACAGACCTTCGTCCCTAACAGGATTTGGGGTGCGTCCCCAACTACAGGGACGTCTCTAGTTCTCTGTTACGAGGCCATCATCTCATAACAAGAATATGCCGGACATTCTAGTTATACATATAATCTGGGTTAAGGTGTTCTGACTCCATGTCATCTAGTCATACATATAATCCGTGTGAAGGTATTCCAGTTTCATGTAATCCAGTGATAAATACATATAATTCGTGTGAGGTGTTTTGACTCCGTTTTTAAAGCAGGGAAAAAATTGGCTTCCTCTTTTAATTAAAACACATTAATAAATAAGTATTTTAACAAAAGCAAACATTACATCCACTCTCGCAGTTCTTTTGGAAAATACAGTTGTGAGAGTAATGATTTTAATAGCTTGCGAGTACATGGTGGTAGGTCGTTAAAGTTTTCTACTTAAAACATTAAGTATCATTTATTTTGTGACTTGGTTTTTGGAAAAAAATAAATTATGAGAAATTGTTGAATTTTTATATTGTAGTGGTTAAATTTATATAATTAGAATAAGTGAGGATTTCTCAGTAAGTTGAATTTATTTATGAAAAAAAAATGTAATTTAAACAACAAAAAATTGTTATTTCTTCTAATTTAATATTATCCAATTTTAATAAAAAATGTCAAAACCTAAAATGTTTAGAATACATTAATGTTAACAAAAGAATAATTAAAAAACACATAATGATTAATGTTTGCCTTCTAACAACATTAAATTTGATGAGCAACCAAAATATATTTCAACAAAATTCAATACATTAACCACTATGCATTTTTGAACAAAATTTTTGAAAAATGTTGCAATCAAAATTCTTTGTTAACAAAGACATACCCCAAAAAAATGCAATGGTTAGTTTGTCTTCTAACAACATTAAATTTTGTTGTTAAATTTGATGAAACAATCACAAATATATTTCAATGAAATTTAAAACATTAACCACTATATACACTCTTTGATCTGCTTTTATAAAATGTTATTATTAAATTTAATAACACAATCACAAATATATTTAAATAAATGTAAACTTTGATATATAAAATTGTGTATAATATTTACATTAAACTGTTTAATTAATAAGATATTATAAATTTGGTTTACATTTATATAAAGTTATAATTCTATTTAATTGATAAAATTTAAAAAAAAAAAACAATAATTAAAAAACTTTAAAATTACTCTTATATGATAAATGATAAAGTTTACAATTATATAAAATTATAATTCTATTTAATTGATGAAATTTAAAAAATATATATAATTTAAAAAAAAAAAACTTGCACAGTAACTTCTTCCTACAACCGGTATACTGCGGTCGGACAAATGCACAATCCTTCATACAATAATAACAATGCACAGTATACTGCGAACAAATGTACAATCGTCTGAACTTTCTGATCCTGAACACTGGGATAAAGTTTCATGATTCAAACGGTAGTTAAAGAGAGAGAGAGGTACCCCCTTAAGGTAGTATCAGCAATCGGCTTTCCCACCTCGACGTCCAGGACTTCTGGTGGAATTTTATTCATCGACGGTGTGAAAAACCGACTGTTTTTCTTCTGGCGTGGGCTTTCACTTATGTTTTCCTTCGCCTTCTTCGTGGGCGAAGGATAAACAATCAACGGATCCTCGTGCCAACCTTCGAAATTCCTCTTTCGGTGGCTTTCTGAATCCATGACAGTAACTCAGTAACTCGCACGGCCACAAACAGATAATTTTAATATCCAAAACCGTGTATAGACTCTCTTACTTCCCCCGGCCACAAACAGATAATTTTAATACCCAAATCCGTGTATGGATAGACTCTCTTATTCTGCTCAAGACCATCAACAGTTACAGATATTCCCTGAGCGCATTTACTACATGAAGGGAAAGATCAGTAAACATAATCTCTGGAATATTGCAATCTCACTACTGATAACGATAGCCCACAGCGCAGGAGGCCATGTTATATATAGATATTGTATAAGAGTGGTGGGTGAAGAAGCTTCACCGCCAGTCAGCCTGGGAATATGGAAGCTCAGCCGGCGCTTTGAAATGTGATTTTTTTTCCCAATAAACAATTGTTTCGTTTAATATCGTCGTGGACACTGTATTGTTACTTACGGAGCTCGGAGGGAGGTCGAGTGCAGTCAACTGCCAGGATTGCACGCCACAGATGTCCACATCTCGTCTCTCGCAGATATTCCCGAAACGTTGGAACTTAAATCTGACGAGGAATGTTACACTGCCCCGATTGTGTAACGGACGGCTAAGAGGTAAAGTCAATATTTTTTATTTTGATTTCGTCTCTGGTATGAAGGAGGGTGTTTTTTAAGATAATTAATAAATAAGTACCAAGCAAGGTAGTTTGTTAGATCTTTATATATACATATTTAAAAGGTGTATATATGATAGATTTGGTATTAATATTTTGTTGAATTTTGTTGTGTGTTTATGTTTGAAAGCTGCTTTAAATTTAAATTAATTTGCATGTTTATTTTGTTAGATCTTTATACATAACATAGTATATAGATGTATATGATATAGGTTGAGTATATAGATGTATATAGTATTAATGTTGTGTTTGACTGATTCAGAAGTTTTTCTAGTATGATGATTAAGTGTGAAAACTTGCATTCATAAATGATTTTCAATTTCAATTTAACTTTGGATTCATTTTAACTTTGTATAGGATCAAATTTCTAGAGGTGCAATAGATTATAAAATTTGAAAGGTTTGCACCTCCAGAGATTTGAGCCCTCTTTACACTTGATAGATCTTGACTTAAGATGGATCTAGAGTGGTTTACTCTAAAGCCCATTTGTATTTTTTTTTACTATAAAGGAGTGTTGTATTTTTATTTATTTTTTAATGTAAGTATTTTTATTGTTTTTTAATGTTATGCATGTTCATATATAAATTTTGTTAGATGTTTATACATAACATTTAAATGTATATATAGATGTATATGATATATGTTGAGTATTATTGTTTTGTTCAATTTGTATTGTCTATTGTGTTTGAATGTGAATAATGATTTTCAATTTAGTGAGTCCCAGTCTAGATCCATCTTAACTTTGGATCATAAATTTGGATCAGATCAAATCTTTGGAGGTGCAAACCTCTTTTAGAGTGCAAAATTTGAGGAAAGCTTTGCACCTGGACACTTGATATTGATAGATCTAGAGTTAAGATGGATCTAAATTGGTTTACTCTAAAGCAAACTTGTATTTTTTTTAACTCTAAAACCAATTTTTGTTTTTTTATATTTTTTAATGTAAGTATTTTTTATTGTTTTTTAATGTTATGTACATGACAACATCTCCTTGCTCTAAAGTCAATTTGCATTTTTTTTTAATATAAGTATTTTTTTTAATGTTATGTACATGACAACATCTCCTTCATACTAGATTGTATAAAGAGCAAAAAGTGTAGAAGAGGTAAAGATGGACCTATTTAAAGGTAAACAGAAGTACCAAGCACACTTGTAAGTTTACATATGAATTTGTTAGATTTGTTATCTTTGTATATACATATTTGAAGGTGTATATACGACATTTATCCTATCCGGTATTAATGCTTTGTTGTGTAGAGTTGAAATGCAAATCTATTGTAGTGTGTGTTCACATATGAATTTGTTAGATCTTGAGTAAAATGAATTTGTTCTAGATCTTTGTATATATATATATTCAATCGTATATATATATATGACATTTTTGTTTAGTGTTTGAAAGCTTAGGTGTAAGTTAAGACCATCATAGGCAAAGTTAATGCTTTGTTGTTAAGTGTTTGAAGGTCATTGTAGGTTAGATGTACTTTAGGATCATCACAAGGAAAGTTAAGGTCATTGTAGGTTAGGTGTACTTGTAGGTTAGGTGTACTTTAAGACCATCAAAAGGAAAGTTAATGTTTTGTTGTTCAGTGTTTCCCTTTAAACTTAGATATATTATAGTGTATGTTTAGATATGAATTTGTTAGATCTTTGTATATATACATTTAATCTTGTAAATATGACATTTGTCATTACAATCAAAGTTCACTACAATCTAGTGAAGTAAGATTATCTTTGAAGCTATTATGGATTCATCATGAGTGGAGATGAATCAAATTCTTGAAAGTGCAAATTTTTCTTTAAGATTTTCATTCTAAAAAAGTTTTTACTAAAAAAAAATTAATCCCTGTTAAAATAAATCTACATTCATTCTTAATATATATATTATATATCAACTTCATATATTACACGTTTTAAAAACAACATTTTTAATTGTAAATAAGATTAAGATTATCTCTTACACAAAGTAAAGCTCTTGTGTGTTTGATAAATAGAATATGCACTCAAGTAAAGAATTACTCTCTATACACACAAATAATAAACACTATATAGTGTGGGTAAACCATTATATATGCTTTGTCATTTAATTTTTAGTTTTTATTTAATTGGGAATAATTATTTTAATTTATTTGATTTATATGTTTTGTAATTTAATTTTTGGTTTTTTATTTAAATGTGAATAATTATTTTAAATTTATTTGATGAAAAATCGTAGAATGTTTTTTATATATCCATGATTTTAAAATTAAAATTGTAATTTACAGAGTTTCTCGTAATTTACAAAGTTTCCTGTAAATAGAAATGATTATTTTAAATTTATTTCTTAAAAGTGCAGAAACTGTTTATTAAATGTCCACGTTTTCACATGGCTTGTTATGTTTATGTTTAGAATTATAATTTACGAAATTGGTGTACTGTAAATGAGTATTTTAAATTTACTTACACAAATTGTAAAAAGTGTTAATTGAATATTCATGTGGTTCTCACATGGTTTTTAAAGTTTAAAAATTTTATTTTATTTAAAAAATTAAATCTTATTAAAATGTAAATCATCACAATTCATTAATAATGTACTTAATATTAAGTTGATTAGGGTTTAAAGAAATGAAATTACCAATTAATTGTGAGTCATAATTACATTCATTAATTTTTCCTCGAGAATACAAATCGACGTTAGTGCTGATTCATTTTCTTTGCGCGCTCTTCGCTGAATTGATTAATAAGCTGGTCCATTGTTGTAGGTTGACCCTAACTCGTGTTTTTTGCTTTATGTTAGCATTTAATTCCAGGGTTTTTATTTCACATATATAATGTTTTATATCCATATTTTATGTCGGATGGTCTTTAAAAGTTGAATTTTTACATATTATTAAATATTTAAAAAAAAATATTTATATCTACCATTATTATTATCCTTATTAGTCTATGCATGAGGGGCTATACCATTCCATACATCATTGAATGGGTGTATTATTTCTTGAATTGATTTAAATTTTATTTTCATTTTTAATTTTTAATGTATAACATTAAAAAATGTCAAAAATACTTTTATTTTATAGGGTTGTTATTTCACATATATAATGTTTTATATCCATATTTTATGTTGAATGGTCTTTATAAGTTAAATTTTTATATATTATTAAATATTAAATAATATTTAAAAAAAACTATTTATATCTATCATTATTATTTTTTTTATTAATCTATGTATGAGGGCTATACATCATTGAATGGGTATTAGTTCTTGAGTTTATTTTAAATTTTATCTTCATTTTAAATTTTTAATTTCTAATATTAAAAAAGTGTTAAAAATACTTTATTTTAATTAAAATAAATTAAAAATATATAATTTTTTGTGCTATATAATTGATCTTCAACTTCCACCTTTTATTGCAAAGGTGTGACAGAATGCATTAATACCTCTACTTAATATTGATTTATTGCAAAGGTGTGACATAATGCATTAATACCTCTACTTAATATTGATTGATGATCAGATCTATGTAATCAGTGCCTTGGCGGATGCCTCAAAACACGTGTTTGACTTTTTAAATCAATTCACATATCATTAAAAAAACGTTGAATTAATAATTTTACAATTATCGAGATATTGGGTTGTCAAGCCACTCGGTTGTTGCTTTGCATTTACATAAACAATGCACCGGGGGGTCGATAGGCTCGTACACTAGGATCGAGAGATCGGGTGTTGGGGCACCATCATACCATTTCCCACTCAATTTCATGATACATCGGGGCCGATATAATCCATGGTCACGATTTAAATTGCCACAATGGTGATGTGCATTTAATGCTTTTTACTTCTTACAAAAAGATATTTATTGCTTTTACGAGGAAAATTTATTGCGGCGCGAAAATGAATAAGGTCATATTTATTGCACTGTTGAGCGGTACTCTGTACAATGTACATGGATGGATGATCGACGGTGTTGGATTTAAATAGGTGAATGCAAATATGGGCATGTCTCATGTATTATGTAGTTAAAACTTAAGATAGCAAGGAGTATGAGTTATTTTGAATCCAAGTCGGATCATTCTTCACACATTTCAAAAACTATAAAATGTGTGGTTATTTAGCCATGTTCTTCTCGTTCTTCGATGCCAGCATAAAAATTATGTACATACAAACCATACTTAAGACTAGCAATTATACAATTGTCCTTGATAGTTGAAGGTGACCCATTTAGAATATAATCTAGCTTTTATAATAATAAAAAAATAAAAAATAAAAATCGGCAGGTTTTTCTAGATCTGTACCAGGTTGGGTATGTGCAAAGTTTAAGTGATAATAAAGAACATTTTATTATCATTGTGCGGGTTGCAAGTCTTGTGGATCACGCAGACAATAATATATCATGGTTCAATCTATGGTTCACAGTCCATGTCGCCAGTTAATCTTGCAAGGATTCATCATGTATGTTTACATTAATCCTGAAAGCTATAGACTCAATATCACTCACATCTTTGTTACATTATTCTTAAAATTAAACTAAATTTGTTGTTATTCACTTCCATATTTTTGATATCATAATTGTTTTCATCACATGATTGGATTTCAAAAGGACAATTGCAGCTCGTGCAAAAGGAAGAGGCTGTCAAGAAGTCAAGGAGAGGTGAGATGAAACTTTGCATTATTTTTCCATATATATATATATATATATATATATATATATATATATATATATATATATATGTATGTATGTATGTATGTATGTATGTATGTATGTATGTATGTATGTAGATGAAAGAAACAGAATACTGATTGTTTGACATTTTAAAAGGTTTTCTCGGGCTTTATGTCTCAGTGGTTTGCCATTGAAAATTTTGACTTTGTAATTTTTGCTCTAGCAAAAAAAGGGCCTGGTCTATACGTTGAGAATTTGTTTGCACCCTAGGGCCTGATGTGACAAAAACAAAATGATGTTCATTGTCAAAGTCCACCATGGATTAAACTAAGTCATAGGGAGAAACAAAATATGATGGATGAGAAAATTTCCATCTTAAAATTGGCAAGAGTCTGGGGAGAAGCAGAGGAAATAGTGCACCATGTACTGAAGGTTATGTTGAATTCTTATGCAACAATTTCCCTTCCATGAAGAAAAAACAAAGAAAAATATAAGAATGGCCTTAACGATCTTGCATAAAATATGAGGCGAAAATCAATTACATAAACTTTCAACACGTCTCAATTTACTACATTTCTTTGTGTGGAAGGGAACCTTGGGTTTCATCATCTTTTGCTCGTCAAGAGCTTTCTAGCTATTGTGACCATGCTCATAACCGAGCTCCGATTCGAAAGTTGTTTCATGTTAAAGTTTTCGGGTCTCCACTAGTGCTAAGCCCTTTTTTTGCACAGAGTTCTTGTAATATACCAGATATAAAAAGTATGCAGAAC
>ML789763.1:725182-739767 GCA_009831015.1 Picea engelmannii | reverse complement strand
CTTGTAATATACCAGATATAAAAAGTATGCAGAACAGAAATAAAATGCTAGAAATGGCAGAATAACAGTAATATAACCAGCATAATCTCCACAATAACACATAAATGATATAAGAACAACAACATAAATAACACTTTGATTCATAAAGCAATGTTCACGGGCCTCTTCGAGGGGGCAACCTCCAGTCGAGCAGCACTCTGTTACAATAATCTCCAAGATAGGGTTTTCATACCCTCGACCCTTATTTATACTAAATATGTCTATCGAGAGAAGCATCTAGAGGAAGATCCTTCTAGAAGCGGAAGCTTCTATTAGGTCTTCTTACATCCGCCTTATTCTATTTTATTGAAAGGCCTTATTAATATTGACCTTTATTACATCCGAATATATTTCTCTACCTATGTGCGAGTTAGGACCCTAACAGTTCTGGTCATTTTGTCCACGCTCAGATTAATGATTGGAAACATTCATAGACACTAAAAAAAACATACTCATAGGGCCATACGCATCAAAATCCAAGGCTTAATTGTTTGTGTTGGAGCCTTTCCTTTCTTCAAGACCCTTCCTTATAGTGCCACACAACTTGGTGTTATAGTATTGTGCCAACAGCAGGTGTTAAGGCATCATTGGGTTGCATGTTGTTGGACTTCGAGACACTGGAACCCCTTTAACTTGAGCACCTAATCCTTTACATCGTCACCAAACAGAGTGCTATGACCACAGTCTTGTTTACAGGTGGCACAGTAGCATGACACATCATGTCCACATCATCATCTCACTCCTCATGCTTATATACGATGAAGGAAGGGAACCAAGGGCTGGAACCCTGTCCCACTGTGGTACCGGGACACTAGGCATTGAGCTTCCTAGCATAACCTTTTTCCATGTGTATTTGAGATATCTTCATATACATTTTTTCTACAACGTTCAATATTCCTAGATAACAAGAAAGTCGATTGCAATGTTGTTTATTTCATACTGTGTATTTGATGTACCAACAAACCCGTTATTTCTTTTCTATCCGGGAACAGATTACTGTGACTACGAAACGTTCAAGTTGAGGACGACAAAGATAGAGTAGCCAAAGAAAGGGAAAAAAAATAGGTTTGCATTGTGGAATCTGCATTGTTCTTTCTTCCATGTTTGCATAATATTGTGAACATTACTTAAAAATAACTTTGAACACACAAATTAGAAGATGACAGAAATAGTAGATGTTGAAAGCTATCAAATGAACGAATGCTCCACTATAGATACCAACATTGACAAAGTACTAAGTAACAACAATCTTTTCAGATTGGGTGCATTTTCATACACTGCGNTTGTTTATTTGATGCACTACAAGTTTTGTTGCATTTTTGTTATTCTTCAGTTGAGTTGCACCATGGGATAATAGATCACTTCCACTTTTTCTTGCACAATGGCAATATTGATGCATTAGAATCATTTTAGTATGAATTTGAATCTTCCATATTAATTGCATGGCATTCATGATGTCAGTATGTATCTTTCAAAGATGTGGTTATCTACGTCTGCAAACCAACCTGAAAATGAGAGAGGGCTATGGGGGGGTATATTTTGCATACAATGTTGATCCAGGTGGATATTGGTGGCCACTCACCTATTCCAATTGGCTCCTCTTGTCCGTTTTTGTTCAACACGTTCTTCTGTACTTCTTTGTAATTGTGGGTTCTACACTTCTGGGGCTGTTTGAATCCCCACAATCCTCCAGGTGTATATTGGTGGCTTCTCGTCTAATCCAGCTGGCTTATTTTGTATGTTTTCATGTCAACACATCTTGTTGTACTTGCAGGTCCATTTTGGGGCCCTAAACGTTGTTTTTGGCTCACCACAATCAAACTATAGACAAAGTCAAAGTTTGATGGCGAAATGTGTAGTTCTCTGAAATACCTTTCCAACGGGCTATCACATGCCTAAAACAGAGGTCGTATGCAAAATTTATGACCCTGAGAAGTTGAGGTACTAACTTACACCAACTTACACCAACTTACCCACAGGGGCCCACATGATTTTTGGTGTTTCACCTTCTAGGGTTAGGTTTTTGGATGTCTAGGGTTTTGGAATTCATGAGTAATATCAAAAAGGCCTTTGGAGCCTCATTGTAATCCATTCTGCTCAACGGATGCACGTAGTAGCCACATCTCTTCTCAGAGATAACTACCACCATTCGAGCAAGTGTTTTCAATTCTGCAGTTTTACAGTTTCAACCTATTTCATTATTCAATAGAAGATACTGTTCCCTGGATATCTGTGTTATTCTTCATATCTCTGTGTTTATTGTGTTCAGTCTGTTAATCAGTTCGTTCCACTCCTAAATCCGGATCAAATGTCTAGCCAACTGGATAAATATATCAATCACAATTTGGTCACTAACAAGGAAGAGAAGGTACTTGTTATTAAAAAAAATGAAAATACAGATCAGTATTGCATCTTTTTCCATGACATTAATCCTCTTAGTGTTCATTACAAACCATTTCTCTATAAAAAATCATCCATATGCAATTTCGGAAGATCTGATACTTGTCCCTCATGTGAAAAGAGCCTCAATTCCATTGGAAATGTATTATGCAAGAAACACATGCTCATGGATTGGACATAACAGGAATTAGTACATTTAGTTTTGGCGAGAGTCTCTTCACTACACTTTTCTACCTGGTCGTGACAGAGTTCATTGTATAGTGTCTAAGACTATACATAGTCCAATCCTTTCACAATGCACTTATGGGTGGAAATCACAATGCCTTCCACTGCCTGCATCAACATTTGACACTTGATGTCATGCAAATCTTGCCAATAATTGGGAGTTGGAAAGCGTATATAATAAACATGTCAATGCCATATGAGAAGGGGAATACAGAGGGTGGGCCATTTTGTTTGCAGTGGGTACCAATCATATTCCAAGTAAATATCCAAGTACAATGGTCCTCCCTTGCAAATAGCATTGTCAACTGCTACACTACTTATTCAAACTGTGATAAAAAAATTGACGGTCTAACATTTGAGACATATACAACACACATCCACTATGAATTGTTGGTAAGACAACATTACAACCATGAATGCACTTTGCATTGTAGCCAGGTTGCAATAAGTCCTAACATGGTGGATGGAGTCAACTACCACACGATTACAATGACATTGAATCCAACATGTAAAAACAATCACATTATGCTTCTTGGCCATGTACTAGAACAACATCCTCATGTGCTTTATCAACATTGTACAAGAACAAAAATGTTAAAAAATAGTGATGATGGCTTCGAGCTATGTCATCGTCGATAATTGGGAAGCCCTAGTAAGAAGCCTAAGCTTACTTACCACCAACTGAAAAAAGTCATACATGCAAAACACAATTGCATTGACATGTTCCCTATTGAAGACAAAGAACATATCGCCAGTGCAGGAGCCCAACAAACTCCTCACATTTCACATTGTGCATAGTTAGTGGTGCAAACAGATAGTCATTCCAGCCTCCACATCCCTTGCCACCAAGCAGACCCATTTCCAGCTCATACACATAGACTTAGTTACCACCAACTGAAAAACGAAATATGTGAAGACAAAAAAGTGATTACATATCCACCATTAGTCATCATTATGATAAGAGTCCAAACATAAGGCTCCATAAATTAAAGAAAACACTTTGCAATGCCAACAATGAAACAGACTGGATACCCATTGGGTATTCCCATCTACAAAAGAAAGATGAAAAGCAAATCTATATGGAACAAATTAAAGACACTCTTAGGATCACATGTGCGATTTGTGAGCAACTGCATTTTCAAAATAACATTAAATGTTTCACCCATGACTTGGAAAAAGAATATGTGAGCTTGACATTGAATGACAGAACATTCTCCAGTAGAAAAATATGTGTTTCATGCAAAATGTCACTCCAAAATTGGAAAGTGTCGCAATTCACAATACTAGACCAAATAAGACATAACACATCGTTACCATATGTAACTACACTTTCAGAACTTGAAGAGAGACTTGTATCACTACGAATTGCATTTGCACATATTAGACTATGGGGTTATAAACGGTCCCAAATGGTCTCAACATGATCAATTATCAATGTACATGTCCATATGGATGTTATGCAAAAAACATCGTCACAATCCATGGATGACACCCTGACAATAGTTGTTGCCTTGAAGTGGCGCCTGTAATACAATAATGCATACCAAACAGGTAGAGTACATGTCAACATTGTCATGAGAGAATTGAAAGAATTAAGTTCTATAAATATGTATATGGCTGAAAACATTTGTATAGACGAGAATTGGAATCATGTTCTTCAAGAAGAGAATGCCAAATCCACACAAAACGTAGAGACTATTACTCAAAGCGATACAGATGGTGAATCATACAATGAAAACCCTACCGAGACATCAGTTCATGGACTCACAGAGTCGCAATGCATCTGTGACTTGCAGAACAAGATCATCGAACTCACGCCTGTTGAAGGGAAACGTCCACTTGGAATTTTCAAGGACAAATATGTAGAAGAAATGACCATTCCCACACTTTTCTATGGAGACCCACATGATGATGACATTACAAAACTTTTTAGCTGCCAAAAAATAGTAAAATGGGAGTTATTGCAAGGAAGGGATGATTTCTCATGTCACATAACAAATTTGTTTTTCAAGATGATGTGAATAATAATTGAGAAAGTGTTATCTTGCGTCTAGGTGCGAATATGAAAAGCTCAACTGCATGGAAGGAAGATATTAGTAAAATAAGTCAAGTACAAAACGAACTTAGAGAAACTTTTGAAGTCTAAGATTGGATACATAGATTTCAAGAACATTCAGATCTCTCCCGATCACTTGCAACAAATAAAAAAAATGTTATTTGCAATGATTTGACAATTGGGGCCCCTGACCATTTTTATCTCATTTACAAGTGCAGAACATCGATGGACTCCATTGGTGACTACACTAAACGAGCTACATATAAACAAAAAGAAGAGAAATCAAACTAATACATTGGAAGTCAACGATATTGACTACCTCATAAGGAAAGACCCAGTCACATGTACTCATTACTGTAGACATAAAATCAATGCTTTAAAACAAATCATATGTCATGATGACACATTCTTCAGAAGAGTTTCAGACCAGTACTTTGTAACAAAGTTCCATAAGAGGGGAAGTGAACATGAACATGGACTCTTGTGGATAGAAAATGCTCCAATATACGGAAAGGACAGTAACATGCAAATTGAGAAGTTTTTGGACAAATACATTACCTGTGACATAGATCATTTAGATCCATAACTCGCCAAAGTCCATAGGCACTACGATACAAAGAGCTATAAAAAACACATAAATTCACATTGTAGATACAAATTTCCTATTCCACCAATGAAAACGACGAAAGTCATTGAACCACTTAGTTTAGTCAACAACATTCTCGTTGAGAAATCAAAATCCCTACTCACATTTCTAGAGAAAACAGATTATGGCAACTTTATGAGCTTTGAGGACTTCTTGATGGAATTGAAGATATCAGAAGATGAAGGCATCCAATTACTACAACCTACACTAAAGCAACCAAAAAATTTCCTAAAACGAAAACTGTCACATATTTGGAACAACAGTTTCACCAAGGACATGCCAAATATGTGGAATGCAAATACAGATGCACAGTTTGTGGTCTATTCATATGTTGCAACATCATATTGTTTCTCGTACATGGAAAAAGTTGAAAAATCTATGACAAGTGCATTTAGGAGAATACATAGAGAAAAGGAAACAAGTTGAATTGTTGTTATGCAGATGATAGGTACACCTGGAAATTCATTTCTTTATCTTCAAGAAATCTCAGCTCAACAGGTAGTTAAATTACACTTTCCCTCAAGGGAATGTATCTTCATAAACACGTCTCCGCCTAGTGAACGCACTTTCATGCTTAAGTCACCATTCCTACTAAAACAAGAACATGATAATTCAGAGGACGTGATGTGCCACTCCATTATTGATTATGACATTGAGCGTACATCTTTTCTCAATCATACCTACCTTACAAAATTTGTATCTAATTACAAGAAAAATGGTACACACATATCAAAAAAGAAAAAATCAAATGTAATACGATTTGTCAAATACAACAAACACATTGATTACGAAAACTTATGTCGTGAGAAACTTTTTCTATACGTTCCATTCAAACAAAGCGAAGACACATTAAAACATAACTTTGCTACATGACAGGCTGCATGTACTTTTTATCAAAGTACAATACAAACCAATGAGGCTAACTTTACATGCAACATCAACCCAACATGGGGCGATTTAGAAGCTTCACTTGAGCAATTATACAGTCTTGCAGACACTATTGATACAATCGCTGACCTACAAACAACTAGACTTGACTGTGAACATTATGACTTACAAGCATATCTTCAATGTCCTCAACAATCTAATATAGGAAAAAGTATCAATATTAGGTTTCAGGTCTCAAAGCATTCATTTTTCCTCAAGAACGAAGAATATTATAGAATTAGAAGATTGTTAAATAGAGAACAACAAGTAATTTTCAAGGAATTTGCCATGAAAAAACATAGGGACATACACATGCCCATCCACTTGTTCCTTACAGGGGGGCAGGAACATGCAAGACATTTACAACAAAAGTGGTATTCCAAATTCTTATACGAATCTATGATGGATGTAGTACAAGTGACCCTTTGAAACCAAAGGGACTAATACTTGCATATACATGTAAAGCTACATACAATGAAGGTGGAACAACAATCCACTCCACGTTGCTAATGCCTTTTAACAAGTCTCAATTCCTTCCACTTAGCAAAGAAATGTTAGACAGATTGTCAAAGCTTTATGACGAACTACAACTTATCTTCATAGATGAAGCCTCCTTGATCAAAAGTCAATTCCTATACACCATTGAAAATCGACTTAGGAACATAAAACATGTGCAAACCAAGTACTTTGGAAACACTGACATGGTTTTCTATGATGATCTGTACCAGGAACAACCAGTACAAGATTCTCTAATTTTTTAGCATCCTACAATGCAATGCAAACATTGACACACGATTTTGGGAACATAATATAAGATGCTACGAGTTACAAACTACAATGCGCCAAAGAGATGAAAAGTTCATTGCAATTTTCAACAAAATGCGAGAAAACATCCAAACAAGTGATGACTTGGCATATAACAATGCACATTGTGTATGCCCCACACCAAATGACCTAACATTTCCATACCTATTTTACAAAAACAAGGATGTTTCAATGCATAACAAGTACATGCTCTCACTCATGCATGTCAATGAACTTATGGTCAATGCAATAGACCTAGAGGAAAAGAACCATGGCGATGTGCCATACCATGAGCATACAACTACTTTTTCTTCGTAACTCATCCTAAAATTCGACATGTTAGTTGAAATATATGCCTACAATTATGATTCACAAGATGGCTTGGTCAACGATGCAGATGGAATAATAAAAGGATATATAAAAATAGATAACATTAATGTTCTATGGATTCAGTTCCATGATTCGCTTATTGGACATCGACAAGCTAACAAGTTATCTTACCTATACAACTCAGACACCCCACACAACTGCACATTTGTATTGCGCATCACAAAACCAATATCAATGCCAGCAAAAACAGGTGAGGTAAAGATCTAAAAACAATTTACAATTCAACTTGCATGTGCATGTACAATACATAGGTCACAAGGTTTGCAACTTGATAGTGTTGCATTTGACCTTACTAGAATACAAATACATGGATTAGTATACAAATCTCTGTCCTGTGTAAGAAACATAGAGTCCTTGTACTTGCTAAATGCTCTCACTAATGAGAATTTCAAGGTGAAGCAAAAAGTCAACATTGAGATGCAACGCCTTAAGAGTAGTGCAAAATGGACTCTAGAGTATGATTCCCAGTCAATATAGTTAGAACATCCATTCAATTCTCTCACTAAATACATGAAGCCTAAATGCACATATTAATGATATACTCAACAATTATGACATAATGCAATCTGATATTTTATGCCTGCAAGAAACCTATATGTCAATGTGCATGGAAAATGAGCAATTCCAAAACTTTGATTGCATTTCAAATTGCATTAAACATGGAGTGATGATACTAGTGAAAAAACATATACCAATTTTGGAACATATGCATTTCGAAGAACAAAATGTTGAGGCAATGCTAGTGAAGGCGATGGTTCATGAATCAAGAATTGCAATACTAAATATGTATGTTGCACCACATGCAAATTTGACCAGCATACTAAACATCATTGCAACAACATTGAACCATCTACATTTGAACGGAATCATTATCATTCTAGGAGATTCCAACATTGACATGTTACAAAGCAATGCAAACCAAGAAAATTAGAAAGCTACATGTGCAGTCACAATCTCCACTTACTATTGCATAGGGTAAATCGTGTACACAAAACACTTATTGGTCATCTATGATCAAATGTTCCCAATGTACAATCCAAAGTATTTTTCTTAGATGCATACTGGACTGACTGTGATACAATTTGTCTTCTACTTGAATTATGAAACACATATAAAACATATTACAAAATTGCATATTCCAATGTGTCAAAGCATACTTGTGTATCTTTTTTACATATACACAAATCCCCCTTCTCTTTCCAATGGATCAGATAACTCCAACATGGATTCCATTTGTATAGTCCATAAGTAACTAATCAATGAATAAAAAATATAACACATATACATCGACTGTCTCTCTGGATTTCCTTTCATATATTGGAGAAATTATGCATTTTCATCATATACATGGTATCATCCAACTTCTTTAAAAACTTTGCTTTCTAATAGATTTTCATGCAAAGAAACTCTGTACAAACACATCCGTGGAATGGGAAATAAAAAGGTACATGCTTCTACCTTTATCTTTTACTTTTTCACTTTGATCTCTTCTATCATACGTCAATATTGCAAAAGGTATGCCAATAATCAAGAATAATGTTCCAAAAGGTATGCCAATAATCATTGTGAAGCCCTCAGGATCCTGATATGTTATATGTCTTTTGTCTTTTCCCCTACAAAAAAAATGTCAATGTCAAAAATGTTAGAGAAACATACAATATGTTGTGCATTCATGTTTTTTACATAGTCAATACACAAATGTTTTTGTCAGGAAAAGGAAAAGTTGGACAATTGAAGAAAGCATGGGCAGTCAATCATCACGTACATCAGAACAATCAAAAGCACATGCGCAAATATTCATAAATTATGTCCCTATTACATTTAGGAAATAGATATTCTCAGTTACTTGTTCTTCAATGCCATGCTAAATATGCTAATATCATATATTGTCATTTTTTTCCGTTCACGGGAGATATTGGCATGCACAAACAAAGAAGACAACACAATGCAACATGCACAACCTAAGAGGTGTTCCTATCAAACTCCAACAAATGCAATTAATTCAAATTGTGAGACTACTTTTGAAGACATGGAAAAAAAATGTATATCAGTTCTTTTGTTCAAACATTGTCAACATGCCCAAAACAACATCACCAAATATAGTATTAGTAGAATATTTGAACGGCTGTTGAATGGGAGAGATATTCATCATAGACATAATGGTCACATACAACACCTACTTGGACAAATCAAAGAGGACACGCCTCATATTACATGATGATATCACTAACAACAAGGGATCGATGACAATCACTTTGACTTTCCCTGCACACCTTGTTCAAAAACATGAGGAAAAGATCCTTCCTGGTAATGGAATATCCAGCCTCATATTACATGATGATATCACTAACAACAAGGGATCGATGACAATCACTTTGACTTTCCCTGCACACCTTGTTCAAAAACATGAGGAAAAGATCCTTCCTGGTAATGGAATATCCATTACAGACTTTAAATTACTACCAAAAACTATATACGATCATGGTGACTGCGATCATATTATCTCGCTAGATGACTCAAGTGTTGTAGAAACAATGCAAGCATATTGCACCAAATATAATTTTTCATTCCAAACACAACAATAAGACAATTTGCTGAAAATAAAAACCTGTATCCAATTGCAACCATTGGCATTGCCATCACATATGCGAGAAAGGTCAGGTTGCAATACATTACCCATATAAAGGATGGCAACTTGGATGGCGACAAGGAAACGATACCACTTCCATATCCTTTTTTATTTTCTTACTTTCACATCATAAGATTTCCCCAATCATATTCCATAACTGTTATAGTGCTATATGTTACAGCTTCAACTTTTCAACACATATGCACATTTTTTTAATTCAATGGAACAACAATTGAAAAAATGGGAATTTCCCCTGATGCTTTTCAAAAATATAACTAAGAAGAGAGATGTCAAAGAAAAGGTCTTTCGTGCAACATAGTCAAAATTTATAACAAAGTCGAGAACATATAAAACAAAAGATCTAACAAAAATAACATGCTCCACGAATGTTGTAAGTATACATACACAGTTCTATCCATGAACTTCATATACAAAATTGGCTTTACACATACACATTGTATTGCTGACTATATTAACTACTATGCCATGTACACAGGCGGCAACAAAAAATGCATACTTGACTCCCTTTGAACCTGTGTGCGCCAATTGCAACTCCCACGCTTCTTCTTTGCATTAATAGACGGTGCCACATTTGACCGTGTAATATGAAATAAGGAACACCCTTATAAATATAAACATTGCCTCAATGCTATCACCTGAACACTAGACAACAACACTATGGAATGTACAATTAGACAACCGATATTGCAGCATGTACTTCCTCATTTGATGGAATTGCCATATGAAGGATATCTTCATAAAAAAGCAAGTACAGTGTATATGCTACATGACTTCCAATTGCATGGTAAGTTTACATTAAATGAGGACAACATGGTCCTGCATATCAACTGAACAGAAAACAGTTACATCAAACAAGTCAGCTAAAGAGAAAAAAGGTGCATTAGACAATCTCTCTTGGACTATTCTAACTTATCTTTGGCCTCATAGATTGTTGTAAATTGGTTCTAACTTACCTTTCACTTTACAAGTTGTCATGTAATGCATTGATAAGAAACATAACAGGTCTGCAAATTAACTTGGTAAGGAATTGTAAACCCAAAAAAGGGAAAGGAACAACCCTCATTTTCAATGGTTTTGGTTGTCGAGTCATTTTAGTTTGGCTTGGGCCTGTATTGAGGTTACTTTGCTCAACAATTAGCGAATATGTGTGTGTAGGAATTGTCATTAAATATTTTTTGACAATATGCCCACGTAAAATCTTGTACTTTAAGTTTATTTGTACTATAAGCTGGAACAATGTATTTATGGCTACTGAGTCGTTTTGGTTTGGATCAGGACCGTGTTGCAGTTACTTTGCTCAATAGTCAACAAATCTATATGATTAGGACTTGTCATCTTGTTAAATATTTTTTGGAAATATTCCCACATGGAATCTTGTACTGCAAGTTTAATTGTGTTGTAAGCTACAACAATGTATGTATGGAAAGATTCTCTTGGACATGTTTGCATTGAAAATTAGGAAACAGGAAAACAATGTTACACATTTGCATCAATGCCACAATGTTACATGTTTGCATCAAAATCAGGAAAATATTTTTTAGCAATATGTCCACATAGAATCTTGTACTGCAAGTTTATTTTTGCTATAAGCTGGAACAATGTATTTATGGCAAGATGCTCATGGACATGTTTGCATTAAAAATCAAGAAACATGAAACAATGTTACATGTTTGCATCAATGCTACACTGTTACATGTTTGCATCAAAATCATGAAACAAGAAACTTGATTTTTACCTATAATATCATTGGTTGAAGCTACTCCACATGTTACTCCCCAATAACTTCACCATAATTCTACTAGATTTTGCAATTTCACACAAAGAAATCAAAGAAGGTATTCAAATAATGAGATTGTACAATACTTGCTATGAATTATAGTTCAGGTAGTTACAAATTTATACTATAGTTTTCTACATGAAGAAGGTAAAGCATTGTATTCCAGACTTCAATCTTGCCTTTAAGAATTTCTATATCCATGCAGGTTGGAGGGATATCTTGGATGATCTTTAAAAAAACCTAGACCTAAGCACATAATAGATGAAGCCATCTGGCATGACTTCTATGCTTTGATTATGCTACTACCGATCATTTTAAGCTATGTTATTTTATCCCATGTGCTCAAATACTTTCACAAGAATCCTCTTTGCCAAAATTTCCTTGAGTTCTTTAGGTTTTCCTTTTGGAACACTACCCATCTCCACAATATTGTTGATACAATCATTGAATTCCAACTTCAATTTCTTTATACAAATTACCAAACAAAACAAACTAACTTAGGCCATATAAACCAAACACGGGATATGTAAAAAGTTGACCACAATAATAATAATTTAGCTGGAAGCAAATGAAATGTTCAAGTTTCTTCTTTCTTACCCTCATGTATTTTCATTCTCTGATCAAGGACAAATTCTCATTTTCCTAAGCAAAACTTATAGAGAAATATGTCCATGAACATCTGTTTGAATGGGCTAGTTATAACAAAATGAAATCCAAGTAACAATGCTATATGGAAGTTGTTCACCCTTTGGAGGCCAAGTCTCCTAAGAAGCCCTAGTTAGATTTCATCAACAATTACTTTGTCAAATGATGGACATTTAGGTGCATAAGGAAATGCAACATCCATGCATTAAAGAAACCTTACATAAATACTAAGTTATGCAGATCAATGACTTTTAAACTAAGGGAATACAAGCTTTATATAATCTCTTTCAAATTCAACGTGTGATATGTTAAGGTCACATGATTTGGCGACCATCATTGAGAATTAAATTTTATATGTGACTCACACTTAGATTCTATTATTTCATCTGCCACATGCATGCACTAAAAGAATAACCTGAAAATTATTGATGATTTGATCTATTTTATTACAGTCATGAAGAAAAGAATAACCTGAATATTATCGATCACTCAAGTTGTCTTCTATACCATAAGCCATCATATTCAAAGTTATTGGAATTGATTTTGAACTAAACAACGTAGTTTCTGCTTTAAACTATTATTGGATTTAATTGTAATTTTTGTATGTTGGGTATATTTTTTATTATAATATTCAAATTTACGCTACTCACCTTTTATGAACACCAAGGGAAAGAATATATAAATGTTCTATGATCATCTTCTATGGTTAAGACTCAAGAATTCAGTTGGCAAATTTGATATCCTTTCAACATAACATCGTTGAAACTACCTCCTATACGAAAATCAATCAAATTCGCAATTTTTTTTTGGGAATTGAATTTCAACCAAACAACAGAAAGCTTATGCTTTCAACTATGACTAGATTTTATTTTGATTTTTATATGTTGGGTAGATTTATTATTATTATTATATCTACATTTGCAGGACTCACATTTTATCATAATGTCAAGGGAAAAAAAATAAATCTATAAACTTCTAGGGTTAATACTGGAGATTTTGGTTGGGAAATTTGAGATCTTTTCAGCATAACATCACTCAAACTTCTTGTTATACTAGAAAACATCTTATTTGAAGTTATTGTAAGACACCCAACCCCCTAAATACCTTATAAGGGAATGATATATAAAAATTTCACTTCTCCAAGAACATATCTAAACTTCTTTTCAAGGGAACCATCGTCTTCTTCTCGTCGAGATATTTCCAATGACTATCAGTTTGCTCAAAACTACGCTTCATATCGCAAGTTAGGCCCTTTTAAAGTTTTAGGACCTTCATTGGATAAAGACCACCTTACTGCCACATGGAATCCTTGCCACTATACTGATTCGACATGGTACTGATGTGTCACCTTCAATTGCAATGTGGCATACTAACTTACGGGTCTACATGGAATCGAACAACATGGCCAAAGCCACGACTCCTCCTGTGGGAAATCGGGGCAACAGACATGCGGTGGAGATCAGTCATAATCTAGATCAACGGTCCACCTCTCATCATGGATATCTCTGCATGGTCAAGGTTTAACGGAGAGGGGAGGGGCCGCAAAACTCAACCAGAGTTAAGCCTCTAGTGAAGTGTCACAAGTCGATGGATTACGACCCCTCTGCCTGTGGTTAACCTGACCACATAGGAACACCCTTGCAATTGATACAATGATGACGTGTGTCCTGACGACTTCAACACAATGAGGACCCGCTTTTCCAACCTGGCCTAAGCATGGCATGACACATGGCCACTAGGTCACTGGCCCATCGACCTAGTTAGACCTTCAAACAACAACTCTCAATCCTCTGGCCCTGCTGGAATCCCAGAAACCTAGCACTAACACAACCTACCACATTGTATAACACATGGCCCTATCATTTCCTTCCATATGGATGATATGCATGCGCCACCAGTCTAAGTCTCAACATTATTAAATATCCTTAAGGTAGGCTAACCTCACACTTAATTCAATAACTAATTCTAAAAAGAATATTATTATACTAAATTAACTTAGCTTAAATTTAAGTAAAATTATCTTGTC
>ML789763.1:606120-685333 GCA_009831015.1 Picea engelmannii | reverse complement strand
AATACTTTATACCAAGATAGTAAGTTCTCCTCTTATAATGAACAATTCTCTTTGCATATTTAAGGCGACTTTCTCATGAATCTTTCATAAATAAAGAAACCAAACTAGCAACAAAGGAAATTCCATGAGATAAATAAATAAGGTTGCTAGCAAGTTGTCAACATAATGTAGCATCAACTTTCCTAGAGTCACACTCTTTTATTAGATTCACTCCCAACTGATAAGGTGTAGCATAGGGTTTACAATCTTCCCTCCTAAACTCCTGTAAAAGATTTAACACATAATTAGGTTGAGAAATAAAGATACTATCATCCATTTATAAGACTTGGATACCCAAAAAGAAATGCAACAAACCAAGACTAGTCATTTCAAATGTATCTTTCCACCTATTTATCCAACCCAAATTTAAATTTACATTGCCTCTAGTAATGACTAAATCATCCACATACAATGCAACAATCAATGTTTCATATTTTACATGTAGTACATAAATACTGCGATCTGATTCACAATGTTTGAAACTAGGATTGAGGAAAAAGTAATCAATCTTATCATACCATGCCTTGGAGGCCTATTTCAAACCATATACCGATTTCTTCAGTCAACACATAAGACTACCATCCTTCTCACAAGTGGTGGGTTGCTCCATATATATTTATTCAATGAGAGAACCATGAAGAAAGTCACTTTTGACATCCATCTTATGTACCTTCCATCGAAACTGAGCAACAAGTGTAAGAATCAACCAAACATAGTTCATCACTGCAATTGGTGAAAAGTTTTTAGTGTAGTTGATGCCTTTTTGTTGAGAAAATCCCTTAGCCACCAAATGAACCTTATGTCTTTCAACATTGCCTTTAATATTCATATGAGCCCTTAGTCACATGGGCTATAAAATCTTCAATTGTTTCAAAAGGGGGAGGATCCAAGGAGATCAACTCTTTCTCAATCTATATAACCTAAATTTTAGTGGTTTTATCAAGTAAAGTCTTCATCTTTTTTCGAACAACATTTTGGAAGTCAACCCCTCTTATATGAAAGTGAATATCCCTAGAGATGTAGGTCATTGTGACTCCAATACCCTCATCCTTATTTCTATTGAAGACAAACTTCTGCTAGTCATCCTTTAGATCGAGAGCCACAGATTTTGTAAATTGCCATAAAACTTTACTCTTTAACAATGTTTCCATATCTTGTGCCCAAATTTCACAACTCTGTCCATTAAAAACTACAAGCTCTATCTTGGAATTCATAATTCTCATATACACATATAATCCCAAATTCAATATGCAAGTTGAAACCTTGAGTCAATCTACTAGACATATCTGACTCGTAAGGAGCATTGATAACCTCCACAAGACTTCTAGACAATACACTAGATATCAAACCACTAGATATGATCCCATTTTTTAAAATAAGAGGATTAGGTAGATCAAATAGTTAATTTTCCAATATAAAGGTGGTCTCTAAAGACATTTTTATAGGACTTCAGCACAATTGTGTATAGCTCAACATATCGAGAATTGTAAGAAGCCAAAACATGTCCATACACAACACATACACATGCTCAGATATTTCATTTCTCATAGATCACCCCATATATCCATCTTATATAGAAGTAATATGTAACCAACTCCCTTGAAGTGAGGAAAATGAGGTCCACATTGATTCGTTATGGTGCAACATAATAGGTTTCTCAATTTCTTCCTTGTTTTATGCACTAGTTGATGATTTTATTCTAACTTCTTGACCAATTAAATGCTTAGTCAATCATTAAATAAATCTCCTAGTCAAATCCTCAATCAACCACCCAATTGACCTCTTGGTTGATCACCCAGTTGAATCTCCTAGTTGACTTCCCATTATTGACTCTCTACGTCTAGAAGATCTAGAGGTGTGATGAACCTACAAAGCCTATTGTTCCAACAACTTCCATTCTTTTGCAAAGAAAAATGAAATAAAAAAGATCATCCAAGAATTGTTGGAAACAAGTGTGATCTATCCTAACACTAGTCCCTATTCATCTTTGGTCATCATGGTTTCTACAAAATAAGGTGCTTGTTGACTACATTTTGGTCAACAAGTACTTAGTCGGAAAAGCATTGCCAAACTCCCTCTCAAATCAAAATGCTTGCACAAATGTTCATCCACTTTCATGCTAAAATTGGTGTAATGTTCTTGGATAAATTGTTAAGGCTCTTGAATTATTGCAAATTTGGATCCCATTTCTCACTTCTCATATACTATTTTGCATTCACCCATTATTCTCATATACATCTCCTTACCTCATCACCCTATACCTCACCTTATTACCATTACTTTTCTTTAATAAAAAAAAAATGGATCAATTATCTAAAGTTCATAAACCCACCATACTACTTCCATGCATAACCCACTTTTAAAAACTATATCTCATTCACCTTTCCAAATATGACATTAAGTTATACCATGACTTTTGGCATTACCCCATGCCATTGCAAGAGAAAGAATTATAATAGTAGTCCACTTTTATTATTTAAATAAAAAAAGACCATGGGTTTCACTTTATCTTTAAAGGTGGATTAATTTCCTTTATGTTTTGAAGCCACTATGACAAATAAACTCAAGCAAGCCATTTCCTTTATGAGTTGACATAACCCATACGTTGAACATTATTCCATATGTGAAATGATGCCAATAAATACTCCAGCTCACGTATAAAGCCATTTAAGAGTCTCTTATAGGTGTTGTATTTTAAATGAGGACCATCGTGAGATTAGTAAAGGAACTAACTACGGTGATCCAAAGCCAAAGACCAATACGACACCAAAGTTGTAGAGGTCGTCTCACTAATTATATTATGCATGATTATACTACAAGCTCTGTTTTCGACCACTGAGCAAGAGTTTTCTTAGCACGAAAAGGATATTCGACACATTTAAGCCACCAGTGGAGCGAAATATGTTGGTTCTCAAGGTAATATAGATAACAGACATGTCATTTGATACATTCTCTGAGATCTGTAATGGTTGTTAATACAACAAATATTCTTTTCAAGAAAAGTTTAGCAGCGAACAAATATAAAAATATTATACGAGAAATCAACAAGTCAATAAGAATGGCGAACCCGTATAAGTTTTAGGTCCTTGAACTAAATCATCCCTAACCGCTGGATCTTCCCAGGAAGTGATATAAAAGAAGCAAACAACAAGCAGTCTGAAAAACTTTGAGAGAGGTATGTTTGGAGTGCAGTGACGTTTTCTTCTTTGAATAATCATTCATCCTCTATACTTTTAGTAAGGATTGACGAAATTGTTAGCAATAAGGAGTTTTGTGAAGCAGCGAAGGGATGAAGCGAGGATGAGCTTTGTTGGTTCTCATAAGGTGAATGGTTTACTTGTCAGTTTCTTGTATTTAGGCCTGATTTTATTCAACACTAATCAGTTTCTGATTTGCAGATTCTCACCTTGTGTTATCACCACCATTGCTCTATTCCATTTTGGCTCATCTTTTTTCTTCTTTCATTCTTGGTCGTTCTATTGTAACTTTGTTCTAGAATGGAAAACGCTAAATACGTGGCCAAGTGTATGCAGAGACTTGTAAATTCCAAAAATTCAAAAATTGTATGAGGAACATTTTTTAAATAAAGATCTAAATCTTTTAATCTTTGAAATTGTTCTTTATTATAATTTTTTTTAATCTCAATTTTCTTCATCTTTTTCTTAGCACAACATTTTTTTTTGTTTGCTAGTTTGTCCATGACTTGCGGGACTAGCTTATGGCTGAGAAACCGCGACTGAGGGGCATCTAAGCCGTCAAAATCACCCGGGGATCGCACCCGGCCTGAGCCACACCAACCCTTAACATGGTTGGATTTTTTGTCCCCGTAGGTTTTGAACCAGTGATTTTAACATCACGGAGTGCCTTAAAAATACACTCCATCACTGATTATCCTACACCTCAGAGACTCTTAGTACAACACTTTAAAAATAAAAATAAAATAAAATAAAACAAACTAATGAATTTATTACTTTTGTAAAATTATGTATATAAGTTTCTTTCATTTTATTTTTATTAGCTAGTTTTAATAAGTACAAACTTTTGTTTATTTTCTTTACTTACTTTATCGTTTTAGTTCTCTTATTATTTATTACATTTTAACTTTTAAAAGAAAATTAAAAAAATATCACATCACTATAGTGTTACTATAATCTATTTTGGTAGTCTTTAAACTAATTTCTTGTTTAATATGCCTTTCTTTTAATTGTTTCACTTTAGCACTAACATATTTACATTAACTCTTCATTAGTTTTGTCTTAGTTTACTTTCTTACAAAAAAAATACAAAAATATTACTAAGTTAGAGTTGTTCTTGTACATATTTTCTTTAGTTGTTTAATTTCTTTTAACGAGATATTGGTGTTGGGGACTCTTTAGTCCCTTGACATCAACAATGCTTAACATATGTTTCGTGACTTTCAACTTCTTAACAAATTCGTAATCAAAGATAAATTTCCCATTCCAATCATTAATGGCCTCTTTGATGAGTTACATGGAGCTCAGTTCTTCATTAAACTTGATTTCCATTCTGGTTATCACCAAATGAGAATGCAAAAATATGATAACTCTAAACTTGATTTTCACACACATGAGGGCCATTACAAGTTCTCTGTGATGCCATTTGGTCTTTGAATTGCACCTTCAACTTTTGATAGCCTCATAAACAAAATATTTTGACCCCTCATATGCCATTATTTCCCTATCTTCTTTGATGATATCTTGGTCTATCCTAAAACTTAGGAGATACATGTGGCACATGTTGAGTATCTTTTACAATTCCTTCACAATCACCAATTGTTCCCCCAATGTTCTAAATGTTCTTTTGGCATCTCATAAATAGATATTTGGGGAACATTATCAATGGGGAGGGAAAGAGTGGCCTCATTCAAAGACTCTCAAAAGTTTGCGTGACTTCCTTAGCTTCACTAGTAAGTTTGTGCAAAACTATGGTAAAATTACAGTCCCCCCTAGTGATTATTATAGGAAGTTTGTCTGGAATGAAGGTTCCTTATTTGCTTTATCTTTACCAATGCTTGATTGGATAGAATAAGTGCACCAATAATGGTTAGTATATTTCAAGGTGGAAAAAGACATACAATAGCTATAGGCCAACTCCCATGCACATCCAAGCTACACTTGGGAGAAAAACACCTTACACTATAAAGGGAATATTCTTTGGTCTATAATTTAGCATTTAAA
The DNA here is from genome assembly GCA_009831015.1 of Picea engelmannii. Taxonomy (NCBI): domain Eukaryota; kingdom Viridiplantae; phylum Streptophyta; class Pinopsida; order Pinales; family Pinaceae; genus Picea; species Picea engelmannii. Next base: position 680,096 of record ML789763.1, on the reverse strand, counting down.
TCTTGAGTTTAGTTGAATTACATTCTTCTCCCATAGTGGATTGCTCAAGGTTTTAGAAAAATTATGAATGGATTAAACCTTCCTTCTTTTGGGAAGGAATGAAGAAATACATCTACACCATTATGGAAAACTACGAAGTTTGTCAATGGGACAAGGGGGAGATGGTGAATCCACTAGGATCCCATCGAGGCCTCAACACGCCCCAAGATAGTTAACTTGGGGAGCACCTTTCAAATTTTTAAAAATTAAACCTTTTTCATCTAGGTGTTGCTTCCATAGTCTTGAATCTTTTGAATTTGATTTATGATTTTGCACTGCTTATCAGGATAATCATTCAGTGATGTAGGTTTTATTTTATGGTTTAAATGCACACATCAAAAACATGTCTTAGTGACATTATCATATTTTTATTTGCCTCATAATTTTGTTTTATTGCTTGTATCATATTACATGCATCTTAGTTTTGAGGTTACACTTTTTGGATTTAATTGGCTCTAGTTTATGTAAATGTATGTGCATCATTACTCAAGTTTATTGAAGTTGTCTTACATCTCTAGTTCAAAAAGTTCACCAGGCATTTGGTATTAACTGCTCTAGATGTCATTTGACTTCTTTCATAGATTAAAATTTTCTTAGATAATGATGGATTAGGTCAATGTCAGTCTACATATTAAAGAAAGACTATATAAAAACGATTGTAAGATGAGATGATACAATTATATTCATGTAAAGAAACATTTTAAATGAGGTTGATAATTTCATTAAAAATGCTTTTGCATATTTTTCACTCTCGACCAAATATGACAATTTAACCTCTAATATGGGTTACATGTAAGCTTTCTTGGATTACAAACTCAATGCAAAGTTGGGTTTGTAACCACCCATGCATAAGTTTATTTCATTCTTTCTACATTACAAAAAAAAAATGGTTTTTCAATTAGTGTGCATAGTAAGATATCATGGTTTGAAACTAAATAACCTTGAATAAGCTTAACATTATTTTCTAGGTTTTCATTTTTTTTTTTCAATTTTAATTTTGTAAAGAAATCACACAAAATAATTTTAATTGTTCAAGATTTCACACAAGGTTCTTTATGTTTTCCATAGTTTTGAATTTTAACTTCAATAATTTTTTTTTATTCGTAAGCTCGTGGAGAACTATGCTTAAATTTATGCTTAAAAAGTTTAGAAAATTACCACAAACAAAATACACTTGAAAAAATGTGGAAATTATTCTTAAATGCATGCAAGACAACTCAAAGTGGAAAATGAACTCCCATGTCCAACCAAAGTGGAAAGTGAACTCTGAACACCAACTTCAAAGTGTAAAGTGAAATCTGATCTCCGACCAAAGTGGAAAGTGAACTTCAAACTTTGAAAATGGAAACTCAACTCCTAAAACAATTTAGGAGATCACTTTAAACTTTACACGATGGGATAAGTGAAGTTTCATCTTTGATTGAAATGGAAGAACTTTGAAAATTCATTACAATCACGTAATGATGTTGGAAGTATTAAAAAATTTTTTTCCAAGGAAAATGCTAGTAGTTTTATTAAGAGAATAAAATTACAAGTGCATATGATTGTGGAATATACATTTATAAAAAACTAAGATCTTGATTGATTATCAAAAAGTGAAGGCTCCACACATGGAGTTGATATCTTCTAGGTTCATGTTAGTATGTCCAGTTTATAATACATTGCCATAGTTTTTTTTGATTCGCATATGTATACATAGCCTTAATCTCTCAACTCTTGTTGGCACACTTAATTATATTGAGAGGGAGGTGAATCAATATAAGAATGATTTTACTTTTTCTTATATTACACTTATAAATTTATCACTTTACTAGTAATAAGAAACAAACACAAACATACAATGCACATTACTCAAATATTTAACGTGGAAATCCAAATGGGAGAAAACCATGATTTTTTTTTGTTAAAATATATACTCATAGGCAACAACCTGTTATAGATACCAATCCGTTACAATGTTTACATGCACCAATCTGAAAGAGACACCAATCCCTTTACTTGATCACCAACTCAACAACACCAATAGGCACCTACCTACAATTACAATATTTGTAGGCACCAACTTGCTCGAGACACCAATCTCCTTAACTTGAGCACCAACTTAAAAACATGTAGGCACCAACCTACTAGAGACACCAATCTCCTACTTTGTTTGTCTAGACCAAATTATTTTTAAACTCAAAAATATCCACCTGTTCACACTCAACGAGACTCCAAATCTTCCTTATATGACCTCACATCTCCCTACCCCCTTAGACAATTACATATCACTTCCTTTCATTCTCTATCACCTAAGAACCTAAGAGCCTCAACTTCCTCACACTCACTCACTTTCACATCCACTTACTTCCTCCTTACAAAAAACAATGGTTTTGGGCATCATTATTTATACATGAGCTCATACACCCAAGTGTTTGTCCACATACGAAAACATGTGCTCAAGGGGTCGGCTGCAAATCCCTTGATTCTTCCTTAAAATTGGGCTTAAATTTTTTTGGAATCAGTCCCAATTTATTCCTTGTTTCGCACACGATCAGTTCACAATTCATATCACAAACCTTGACACTCAGCAGCCGTCAAATCATTCTCCTTGATTAAATCTCGACTATTGATCTATTCACCAGTCACAGCTCAAGCCTTGACGCTCAACAACCATCATATCATCTCCTTGATTAATTCTTGATCATTGATATGTTGATTCAAAATCACCGCATATCGAGACCACCGAGCCTATCGAGTCACCAACCCACCGGGCCCATCGGGTCACTGGCCCACCGGGATTTCATCACTTCACTAAACCTTTGATCCAATATACTAGTCACCGAGATCATCGTGTCACTGGCCCATCAGGCCTTCAATATTGTTCTTTCAACCTTTCGCTCTGTTCTGGTATACCACCGAGCCACTGAATGATCGACCCACTGAGTCACCAGGGCATCACCCCCCCTGGAACCTTGTCTATGCTTTGTGTCCTTACTACCGAGACCACCATGCCACCAAGCCATTGATCCACCTCATCACTGCCACTTTTAAATATTAACCCGGTTTGAATACTTCAATCTCAGTCGTTGATCTTTTATGATTAACGGTAAGGATTCAACCATGCTTTGGTTCACAAATATTCATGGGAACACCATGTTGACATGGCACAAGGACATGGCATGACATGTGGCACTATACGTGGTTGTTGACATCGTCACTTTGATTCAAAACTCTGATATAGTACTTTGACTATCCAAGGCACGTGGCCTAATATCCTCGTGATACATGGGATGGTTGCAACACTACATGTGGGACTAATGTGGCATTGACCACCTAGTGCTCGAGACTTCAAAACTACGCTTTCACTCTGATCCGGTATGGAACCTCGTATATAATCTATGTTTCGACCACCGAGTCATTGGGTGATCAAGGCACTGGGCCACCAGGTGCTCGAGACTTCAACATCGTTCTTTCACTCTGATACATTATGGAACCTTGTCCATGCTCTGTGTTTCGACGATCAAGTCACTGGACGATCGACCCATTGGGGTCCATTGGGTCATTGGGGCACCAGGCCACCGAGGCTTTAACACCCACAGTTTCATACATTCACTCTGATTCATTATACTAGGTTCTTGGCCCACCAGGGCACTAGACCCTTGGAAACTTTAACCACACATTTTCTAACAATCACTTATTCATTGGTGTTTTGATCTCCGATATGTAGGGCCCCACAACTTAAAAGGTAACATTTTGCGTAAGGTTCCATAGCTCTCCCATTCTCATTCAAAATAAGTAGAAACACCTTTGCAATATAAATCCTTCAAAAGAATATTTCCCTCTGAATGTGGGATATTGCAATATTTGCTATTTACTTCGATCCCATCAATTGAGCCACCGATACCTCCCTTACTAAGCTCATTGTTGATCATAATATCTTCCTCTTCACCCTCAGATTCTTGTTACCAGATCTGTGGTTTTGATGCGCCTTCAATGGGTTCGTATTTTCCATCTTCCAATTGCACAACTGCTCCTCATAGTTGTGCAACCCAAATTTATTTGGGTTGACTATTCACACACAAAAAATCATCAATGCATAGGGACATTCTCTCCTTCCTCTGTCTAGTTCGATTCATAGTATGAATTTTTCCTTTGTCTGTGTTTTCCGATTTTCTTTGGCCTTAGTAGTCTCCCCCTGTCTTTGAAATCAATGACAATAATTTTCCAACAATCTCCCCCTTTGTCATTGATGGAAACCCTTAGTCAATATCCCTTTGTCTGTAGTTCCCTCATGTATATGAAATTCTTCCTGTGTCTATAGATTCTCCTTCTTACTCTTTACTCTCCCCCTTTGGCATCAATGGGAAAGGGATTTTCTCCCCCTTACACTCTACTCTTTATTCTCTGCTCTACAACTGACAATATTCTATCTCTCTGCAACCCCCCCTGAGCTTGTGCTACTATTGAAGAACTTTATCAACAATTTGTTCCTTTGTACCAATATATTCCAACTTGGCATTTTTTTATGTGACTTGCTCTCTTAAGAAATGATATTTGATTGTAATGTGCTTTGTCTTTGAATGCATAATAGGATTATTTGAAATATTTATTGCACTGGTATTGTTTCACAGTATTGATATTGGCTTATTATACTCTAACTTAATGTCCTTCAATGTTTGTTTCATCCAAAGCACTTGTGTACAACATGTTGCTGCTGCAATGTATTTTGCTTCTGTTGTGGATAGAGAAATTGATGATTTATTCTTGTTGAACCAAGATACTAGGTTGTTTCCCAAAAAGTATGATCCACCACTGGTGCTTTTTCTATCATCCATGTTTCCTTCCCAATATACATCTGTGTAAGATGTTAGAGTAAAATCTTTATCTATAGGATACCATAAACCAAAATCCAAAGTTCCTTTTAGATATCTAAAGATCCTTTTTACTTCCTGCACATGTGTTTCCTTTGGTGCAGCTTGAAACCTTCCAACTAACTCTACTTCCTTCATAATATCTAGCCTTGAAGTTGTCACATATAGTAGGATTCATGTAGGGAAATTGAATTTCTTAAATTGTTGCACATTAAATTATCAACCAAGGAGCTCATAAGCTTGTGAGATGATGGAAAAATAAATGCAGGAGTAGGCCAACTGTTTTGTATGCTATCTAATCACACATCAATTCAATTGAAAGAACACCTCCAAGAGTTACATTGAACATGAATTCACCTTTGACATGTCTCACAATCACGTTGCCTATATTCTACCAAATTTGTCACAATAATTGTCAACACCTTAAAGATGTTCAACCGATTCAATTTACCCTTGTACACACTTGACAAAAATGAAATTGCAGAAATAAATGAATGGTAAATGAAATGAACAATTGCTGTAATAAAATCACAATGAAATGAACAACTGTTGTAATAAAATCACATAATGAAATGAACTATTTGGGTAGTGTGTACCAGAGAGAGGGGGACCTGCCTCTCTTGGCACACACTACCAAGAAAGACTACAACAAAGAATTTTGGATCTGCAACAAAGGTTATTTATTCCAGCATCAAGAGATTACAATGATATTGAATACGCTCCTCCCAATGTATATATCATTTTTTGTGCTAGGATATATTTATGTGTTATATATCGTCAATGACTGATATGCTCTCTCATTTATACGTAAAGCATCTTTTTCTCTAAAGGAAAAGAGTTATAACAAGATGAGACCATATCCTAAATAAGTGGATTTGTTTGCAACCAACAAATCTTACATCATAAACATGTGAACCTCATCAACATAAAATCTTGTATTTAGTCTAAGTTTGTTTGAAGAGGACAACAACATCATATTTCATGAGATCCATGTTCCCAAATCAATGTATATGAACCAAAACTTCGTAAAACTATTTTTTGGAAAATAACTGGCAAACTATCGGAATAGAGGGTCCCTGACAGTTACTAAAATAGAGGGTCCCTAGCAATTACTGGAATAGAGGGTCCCTGGAAGTTACCAGAACAAAGACTCCCCGATAGTTAATTGGTGAACAAAGGATTCTGGATTCTGGTAATTAACTATTGAACTCCAAGTAAATTAGGAAACTTCAATATCTACGCTAAGTAATAATCAAAACATGGGAATTCAACCATTTTCATGTACATATGTCACGTGAAGCTCATTTAAGGTAGAAATGGACAAATGTAAAAACATGAGTGAGGAAAGGTATGGGGATGAAAGCATAAAGTGAGTGAAAAATGGTTAAATGGTATCATAAAATCTATCATTTCCAAGGCCCAACAATGATCTCAGATTACAACATCACAATGTTAAAATAATGCACTTTTTAGCATCATAGAACTTCAATCTTTAATAGTGCACCCTAAGAACAAGAAAACCCCTCAAACTTCTCTTGCACACCTTTAGATCCCAAAAGACACCCCAACTCCTTTAGCGCATCTCAAATATCTTTTTTGCACTTAAGACTTGATTGCTTGCTTGGATGATTTTAAATTGCACACATCTATCATGTATTTATATTATTTTTGTGATCTAGGTGGAAATTGGTGGCCACCCACCTATTCCAATGACTCAAAATAGGGGTTTCCACCTTAGTACTTTTTCTACAACTTTTCGGGTCCTAAAATTCCAGGGTCGTTTTAAGGCCCTAAACGGTTTTTTTGGGCCCTCCACAGTCACAGTATACAATTTAGCTAGATTGTAATGACACAATGTGTAGTCCTTGGATATACCTTTCCAAAAAGATATCGTGTGCCCCAAACATAGATCATATGCCAAAGTTACGCCCTTGGGAAGTTGACGTATCAACTACCCCCATTGGGGCCCGCAAACATTTTGGCGTTTCATCTTCCGGGGTTAGGGTTTTGGATTTTCTTTATATTAAAAATGCCTCTAGAGCCTCATTGTAAACATCATCATCTTCTTGCGAATGAGCGTATCCATCACATCTCTTCTCAGAGATAAGATGCCACCATTCTAGTGAGTCATTCACTCTATAATTTTACAGTTTCTATACATTTATATCATTAATAAAAATTGTGCATTTTGTATCTCTCTGTTTATTTCAATATCTATATAATATATTTGATTGTTATATCTCTGCCTTCATTTATTTCTCAAAATAATTTGGATCAGTGGTATCAAAGAAGGATACTCCTTTTCTTCCTTAGTGCATGTCCTTGACGAGGTCATGGTATAGGGAGTTGGGTCTTGAGCTAGTTTCTCTTGAGGACAACTGATCTCGCTAGCCCAAGTGGCCTCCCATGGCAGAAGAGAAGAGAGTTGAGGGAGCAGAATATCCCATCAATCTATTTCTCACGGAATCCTTCACATAATAGAGGAACGAGATGTTGGAGAATTTTTCCCAAATCCTTCAACTATTGTTGACAATAAAAGGTGTGTTTTCGTCAAGAAGTCACTTTGGAGACACTTCCCATTCAAGGTACAAGTTAATTTTTATATTCCCGTATTTTAATGTCAGATTGATGTGGATGCTTTGGACAAATGGTTAAATTTTCTTGAAGGTTATTTCTCTATTCACAATTTTTCCAACAGAGAAAATATCACCTTTGCGGTCCTTAACGCTATCCCCCATGTCAAACATTGGTGGGAAACTTACTAGGAGAAAATTTTCAGAGAGGAGTTTAGAATATTTGGGGTCGAGCCCGCTTTGGATTTTTTTATGGATGCGGACAAGGAGAAATATTACCCAGTGGGAAACTATGATGACTAGTACATGAGATGGACTACGCTGCATCAAGAGAGGGGCCAAACAATGCCAGAGTTCACAAATACCTTCCATACCTTGTGTACCAAGCTGGGTATCAAATACTTCGAGTGACATCTAGTTCTAAAATATCGCGAGGCTCTACACAGGTACATCCAAACTGAAATGGAGTTTTTGGACATTTCATCACTGGGAGCAACTTATAGACATGTTGTCAAAATCGAGCAGAAATTTAAGCACCAGAACAAGAGGGAATTTGGGTCTGCAAATCCATAACAACCAAAGTATGGTAAATGCATCCCTAATCCACATAATATCCAACCTCAAGACAACCATTCCAAGCCACGGGAAAATATGAGCAACGTGAAGACGAAGAAGGACACTAGGAAGTGGTACGACTTCCACAAAATCCCTTGACACAAAAACAATGAATGTCGCTCGAAAAAATCATTGGTAGCCGAGCTCAAAGAAACAAAACCGAGCCCTGAATCAGACTCTGATTCAAACAATAATCAAATGAGATAGATAATTGATGCAGAACCCACTTCTACTATTGTGACCGCAACAATCCAACTAGAAGAACCAGAGGATACTAAAGAGGGGGAACACCTTTTCCTTTCACAAATGTGGGTGAAGGGGACCCCACTGCATTTTTTTGTTGATAAAAAAGCTAGAAGAACCTCATCTAACCAGAGGTTTTCAAGCAGTTGGATTTATTGACAACACCACACCCACAACCATACAACATCGGATGGTTTCGCCAGGTTCACGATCTTCGTGTCACCCAGTAGTGTCGCCTGTCATACAACATCAATCCCTTAAAAGATGAGGTATTGTGTGATATTTCCCCACTGGAAATCTGTGATTCTCTTTTATTCCAACCATATATGTGGAAGTTTCATGCTATATATGAGTCTTGACCCCGTAGGATCATTGTTACTCTCTGGGGTCAGCTCTATAGGATACCAAAGGTAGTTACAACTACTATCCCGACAAAACAATTTCACAAAGTAATCTCTCATACCACAAAGTTTATCCTCTTCACAATATGGTCATAAGAGAAGGACACTGCAACCACTGTATCCTCGTCCCAAGAACATTCTATCCAATAGAAGTAGATCATCAAGATTGTATAAGAGCACCAAGATATTCCTACTGCACCTACGAGGGTGCCGCCACACTGCCCAGTCAAACCAATTTATAAAAAATACCTTCATGTTCTTCATGCTTCATCTTCACTGAAAGATTCCTCCCACACTCAGGCAGATCATGCAGCTAGATTGGTTAAACGGATCCAACCCCTCCAACAACAAGTTCATAATAGCCTTCAACAAGCTAAGCCAGACAAATTCTTCAACAAGGAAAGCAACTCTCCAAGGTTTAGATTCAACAAAATATTCCCCCGGGACTTTACGCAATGGATACCATTTCTACCTAAGGGGGGAAGAATGATCCAGGCAGAAATCAGTGGCCACCCACCTATTCCACTAGCTAAAAACAGGGGTTTCACCTTAACAGTTTTTCTATAGCCTTTCAGGTCTTAAATTTATGGGGTTGTTTTGAGGCCCTAAACAATGTTTTTTGGGCCCACCTCAGTCACACTGTAGGATTTAGCCAGAGTGTGATGGAAAAATGTGTATTTCTCAGATAGACCTTTCCAATGAGCTATCGTCCACTCAAGCAAAGATCATATGCAAAATTTATGCCCTTGGGAAGTTAACGTATCAACTACCCCCATCGGGGCCCGCAAACCTTTTGGCATTTCATCTTTTAGGGTTAGGGTTTTGGATTTTCTTTATGTTAAAAAGGCCTCTAGAGCCTCATTTTAAACATCATAATATTATTATGAATGAGCATAGCCATAACATCTCTTCTCAGAGATAAGTTGCCACCATTCTAGCAAGTCATTCACTTTGTAATTTTACATTTTCAGTACATTTCTCTCATTAATAAAAATTGTGCATTCTGTATCTCTGTGTTTATTGAAATTTCTCTATATATTTCATTGTTATATCTCTGCCTTCATTTCATTCTCAAAATAATACAGATCATTTTGTCCTCACTTTTAGCGTTGATCTGTAAATACAGGTTGATCTGACCTAAATTTTCTTGTTGGGTTATCGAATGAAAAAATTCATATGTCCTCATTCTTAGGGAGTTAGAAGGAATGCCATATAACATTGAATATGTATTGGAATAATATTTCAATTTGTATAACCTATGCTCCCATTTGAGGTAGGTATGTAGGGTAAAAATTCCTTCAAATATAGGGTATCCAAACTGAGCATAAAAAATCCAAAGACAATGTTTCCAACAATCTCCATCTTACAATATTTATTTTAGACATTTGTAGTCTCCCCCTATCTTTGACATCAATGACAACAATATTTCCAAAAGAGTCAATCCTTCTGTTTTTCTTCTGATCTTTACTTTTCTTTTCCTCTTTTACTGTGTTCTTGCTTTTCCCTTATGCCTAATTCACTTTCATGATTTTGATTTTGGATAGACTTCTCTCTATCAAGGCCTTTTCTTACCCATATTTCTTAGAAACCTTGGAGTTTCTAATCTTTACCCTAATCATAAGTGTGGCAAACTAGAATCTAGAAGTCCAAAAAAATTCATTTCATTTCTGGACATAACATTTTTCTATGGTCTCAGAGATCATCACCTTGCATATCTCAGGGTTAAAATTTGTAGAGGAACATGATCTAAGTGACGAATGAATTCTCATTCTTAGTCTTGGAAAGAATGAGAAAATGGTCATAATTGAGAGAAGGCTCTGTACCTCACATGAAATTAATAGGCTAGCATTAACACTTGAGAATCAACTATGGTACTCAAGGAAATATTGCACAGGAAGGTTGTGTAAGTTTTAAACCCGTGAAGTAAAGAAATACATACAAATTCTTAAGAAAAACATAAAGTAATCAATGGTTCATACACATAATACATAGAGATTTATGTTGGAAACCCTTAATAGGGAGACATCTATCCTTCCTTGGTGTCACACCTCTAAACTCTTCATTGTGTTAATTTAACCATTCGTAATACAATATACACACAATATTTTAGGTATTCCATAGCTATCAAAACCCTAATCCCTTAATCCAGGATTAATTTAGAAAACTGCTAAAAATAGAAAAAACCAGAGGTATCGTCAGACACAGTCATCAAATATGACGCACCCCCCCACACATATGTAAAGAACATAACACCTACCCAAAATTATCCCACTTGTTGTTTTCTTTGCATATAGGGGGTCACAAGATTACATAGTCAACAATCCAGGGCAACATTCCCCATTGTTTCTCTACACCAGGAGAACTTCTCAGTGCTCAATGACTTTGTCAATGAATATGAAACATTCTTCAAAGTGTCAACCTTCTCCAACAACACCTTCTTGTCTTCAACCATATCTCTCACAAAGTGATACTGACATCAATATGATTTGTCTTTGAATGATAATATGGGTTCTTTGCTAGGAAGATTGCACTATGACTATTGCAATCTAACCTTACTGCTTGTTGTACCAACCTAATACTTGAACACAATATTTGTAACCATACTGCTTCCTTACATGCATGAGTGGCTGCCATGTGTTCAACTTATGTAGTTGAGAGTGCCACTACAACCTGTCTTTTTCTCATCCAATTGATTGATCCTCCAAATAGGTTAAACACACACTTGTATCTCTTCTGCGATCCATATCTCCAGCCAGCTTGCATCAACAAAAAAATGTATGTACAACACTCTATCCAATCTTGGTCTTCCTTGGTAGCACAATCCATATCTAGAAGTTCCACACAAATCCCTGAAAACCCTCTTTATTCTTGTCCAATGCTCCTTCCCTGGTTTTGACATATACCTATTCAAAAATCCCATTGCATGTACAATGTTTGGTCTAGTACAGACCATTTCATACATCAAACTTCCAACCACACTAGCATATGGAACATGGGACATTCCCTCTCCCTCTTCTTGTGTCTTGGGACATTGATTTGCAGATAAATTTACACCTATAGGAATAGGAACCTTGATCGGTTTACTTTCCTGCATATTAAACCTTTGCAATATCGTCTCAACATATTTTCTCTAATTCAACCAAATTTTCCCGTTTTCACGATCTCTTTTAATCTCCATTCCCAGAATGAAGTTAGCAACATCAATATCCTTCATGTCAAATTTGGAGGATAATTGCGATTTCACCTCCTTGATAACATCCATGTAATTTCCTACCAACAACATGTCATCAACATACAACACTACATAAATGAAGTGATTACCAACATGCTTGGAATATACACAATGATTATCCCCGCTTCTCACAAATTCCATTCCAAAAATGTATGTGTCCAACTTTTGGTACCACTTCCTAGGTGATTGTTTCAGACCATATATTGACTTCTTTAGCTTGTAGACTAGCTCTTTCTTTCTCTTCATTGAAAATCCTTCTGGATGCTTCATGCAAATTTCTTCTTCCATATCCCCATGTAGGAATTAGCAACAACAAGTAAAATAAATCTAATAGAATTTAACTTGGCAACAAGAGAAAAAATTTCACGAAATTCAATTCCCTCTACCCGGGAATAACCTTTTGCTACTAACCGAGCTTTGTATTTCTCCACTTTTCCTTTTGCATTCAACTTCTTCTTAAACACCCATTTGATGCCAATGGACTTTATTCTAGTTGGAATTTCAATTATATCCCATGCCTCATTCTTATCCAAGGAATCCATCTCTTCAACCATGTCCTTCTTCCAAAGTTTACTATCCTATGAATTCGCTGATTCTTTAACAGTTCTGGGATTGTCATCAATAATAGGTAAGACAAAATTAGCACGCAAATCAGGTGGACTGTACCTTTATGGTTTCCTTATTTCCCTCATTGATCTCCTCAATACTGGAGTATGAGCTTCTTCTTCTTTAGATTCATCTTCATCTGTTGATTCAAATTTTGCATCATCCAACTCAAACTCTATATTTTCTTAGGTTCTTCTTGCCTTGATAGGAATTGTTGTTTAGGAACATCTTTAACATCTCTAAAAATAACATCCCGACTGCAAACAACGTTCTTAGTTTCTGGGTTCCAAATATTATAACCTTTCATACCATCATTATAACCAATAAAGATACACTTTTTGGATTTATTATCCAACTTACTCCTATTTTCCTTTGGAACATGTACATAAGCATCACAAAAAAACACTCTGATATGTTCAAGAGAGGGATTCTTACTAGTCCATACTTCATGCAAAGTTTTTTCCACCATCGTTGATGAGGGTGATCTATTTACCAGGTAACATGCAATACCCGCTGTCTCTGCCCAAAATTCCAATCCCAACCCAACACCATTGAGCATGCTCCCTTTTTTTCCATCAACATCATGTTTATACTTTCTGCAACCCCATTCCATTGACGTGTTTATGGAGTAGTCTTCTACCTTGCTATACTTCACTTCTTACTGAACTCTTCGAATTTATTCCCACAAAATTATCTACCATTATCTATCCTCAATACCTTTATTTTCTTCTCTGTCTAATTTTCTACCAGAGCCTTAAACTCTTTAAATTTATCAAATACCTCAGATTTCTTTCTAAGAAAATAAATCCATGTGTTCCTTGAGAAATCATCTATGAATGAAACATAATACACAAATTTACCTAGTGATGGAATATTCACAGGTCCAAAAAAACCATTGTGTATCAACTCTAAGATTGTAACACCCCCCATCCCAACCGAGGGACATTACGGTGCAGAATATACATAAAAATGAAATTTGTTCTAACTAATTTAATTCATTTACAGTTAACTCATTTCTTGTATATTTCAACTATGAATTAAACCAAATTTAGTTACTATCTATAACCATAAAATAGAAGCATCTACAACATGCTAATAATCAACATGGAATGCAGCTAAAAAACTCATCACAACAACATGAAAATCATTCTTATTTATACAAAGTTCATGCACAACAACAACACATGTAAATAACTCAACAATAAGATAAAACACTTATCTTTAAACAAGAGTTGTGCAACCAGCTACTTGAGACAAATGTTCCACCCAACCATAGACTGACTGTTCCAAATATCGATGACAGTCACCCCTGAGTTGAGGCTAGAAATCCACAAAAGAGGGTGGTCTCTCATAGTCCACTCACAACTCATAGAACTCACAACCCAATTGATATTCTCCTACAACTATCCCGATTTTCCACCAACTGTCTTCCTCTCGATTTGTAAAACCCAAGGAATGTACCCCTTCACTGATGTCAGTCCCTCGGGTGTCCCATTCATTTATTAGGGTCTCTCTGGCACATGCAACTAGGAATCTGTAAGCTGGGAACTCAAGGGAAATTGCTGCTAGCAAACTATCAACACACCAACATCAAACACTTGTTGGTTTAATGCAAATCACACATGAGTTCACTCTTCATCCCTGACAACTTGGCTCTTCAATTTTCCAGCTCCAATTCACTCCAATTGTGCTCTAGCATGCTCTAGAATTCTCCTTACATGGCTGCACCAAATCCAAGCTCTCTTTATTTCTCTCTCCCCTGCTTCCCATGTACAAAACTTGACTAACTAAAACTGTTGTCCCAACCCATACAAATTTTCTCTCTTTGGCTTGCATTTCTTGACTCACACTCTTCCCCAAGATGATTCTATTCAACCCCCATGTACCCAATAACTTTGGGATGTGACCACTCACACCCACCCTCTTATATGTATTCAATGATTGTCTTTGGGAACACTCAATCAGAAATGGGAAGGTTCATATACAAATAGCAAATTTAGGAAAATGGGTTGAATTAATATACATGGGTAATTCCCCCCTTGGATCCTTCTTGGCCATTATCCTAGACACTCCACCCTCTTGCAGATTAATTCAACCCCATCTCTTGTCCATGTCCCCTTAGCAATTGGCATCCTATTTTATTCTTAAAACATTGAAATACAATTCACATATTACATTGCTTTGACAGTAGCCACACAATATATCTACATAAGCATTAATTAAACTGGGGATTATAGTGAGGATGTTACATTCCCCCTCCCCTAAAATTGTGTGTTTCCCTCGATTAACTACACACACACACACACATATGAAAATTTACATCAAAATACTTAGAAATAAAATTATGCAATTTAACAACTCCAACAAAAACTCCAACCAAAATCTCATGTTCCTCTCAACTCGCCGACCCAAGGAATGCACCATTCATTTTTCAGGGATAACCCAAGAAATGAGCCATTCTTTTATCAAGGTCCCGAGTGCAGTTGTTTAGCACTCTAAGATGTGGTTTCAGAATTTTATCTCCTCAAAATGGAGTCATGCATTATGTTTTCTTCAAAACTGTCAAAAAATTGTGGGTATTCTTCCCGCATGTTTTCTTCATTCTCCCATGTAGCATCTTCAGGACTGTAGCAGGTCCATTGAACCTTTACTAGCCCTATGGATTTTTTCATGAGCACTTTGACTTTGCGGTCTAGGATGTGTTCTAGTTCCTCAGAAATCCCCCTCGTACTCCACCTGGATCACAATCCAATCAATTATGTGGTTATGATTAGACACATATTTCTTTAACAATGACAAATGAAATACATTATGCACTCTCATGGATGCAGGGAATGCTAACATGTATGCAACTGTCCCTATGCTTTCTAATATTTCAAAAGGCCCACAATATCTCGTTGCCAACTTTGGGAAACTTCCTAATCTTAGCGAGCTTCTCTTTTCCCTCACTTTCAAAAACACATGTTCTCCCAATTTAAACTCTCTAAAAACTTTGTTCTTGTATGCATAACTTTTCTACCTATCCTGGGAAACTTTTAAATTATGCTTTATCTTTTCCATCTGATCTTCCATTTCTTTTAACAATTATGGCCCAACAACTGCTATGTCTACTGGATTATCCCAACTTACTGGTCTGTTACATTTTCTGCCATACAATTCTTCAAACATAATCATCTTCAATGAGGCCCGATACCCATTATTGTAGGAACATTCAACTAAATGAATATAATCTTTCCACTTTGATGGATGATCCATCACATACATTCTAATCATGTCCTAAATTATTCTGTTAGTCCTTTCTGTTTTCCCATTTGACTCTAGATGATATGTTGTACTAAGATTTAAATTTGTTCCAAATCCCTTGAACAAACCCTTCCACAAATTAGAAGTAAACTTTGGATCTCTATTTGAAACTATTGTTTTAGGTACCCCATGTAGCCTAAAAACTTCTTTCATGTAGATATCTGCAATATTTGCTGCCTTGTGTGTAGTCTTTACTGGAATAAAATGTGATTCTTTAGTCAATTTATCCACCACCACCATGATGGAATCATGTTGCTTCATTGTTCTTAGTAGATTTGTAATAAAATCAACCGTGAAAAATTCCCACTTCCATTCCATAATGGGCAATGGCTATAGCAAACATGTTGGATGTCTATTCCTTGTATTCACTTTTTGGAATTCTAGACATATGGCTATGTAATTAGCCACTTCCTTCTTCATTCATGGCCAAAAGTATTGGCTTCTCATAGCTGTAATTATCTTTTGATATCTTGGGTGCCCGACATATGGAACATCTTGCATCTCCTTCAACACTGTATTTTTTAGCTCACTGGAATTGAGCACATATACTTTTCCCTTGTACATGAGAATTCCATCCTCTTTTATCTCATAATAATTCAATTTTTTCTGAAAATTATCTTGCTGTAATGATTCTTTTATTTCCATATAGTGCTGATCTGAATTTGCGGCTGCAATAATTTTGTCTTTCAGATCTGTCCTATACATGATGATGGCTGCAATATGCACTTCATGAGCTCTCCTGCTGAGTGTACCAACCACTAGTTTTTCCTTTCCCTTTATATTCTTAATTTCAAAGTCATATTCAACCAGAAATTCCATCCATCTAGTTTGTTTGGAATTTAGTGTTGTCTGTCCAAACAAATGCTTCAAACCAAAGTGGTCTATCCTTAGCTCAAATTTCTTACTCATAAGGTAATGCCTCCACATTTTCAATGCATGCACAATCGTTGCTAACTCCAAGTCATGTGTAGCATAATTCCTCTCATGCTCTTTTAATTTTTTGGACTCATAGCATATCACATAGTCCCTTTGACTGAGAACTCCACTGAGTCCTTCCTTGCATGCATCGGTGCACACAACAAAATATTCGTTTGTATTTTAAATCTTCAATATTGGTGCACTTGTCAATATTCCCTTCAACTGTTGAAAACTCTCTTCACACTTGGACGACCTTTCAAATTTCACTCCCTTCTTTTGCAAGGAAGTGATTGGACTTGTAATCCTTAAGAACCCTTTTATGAATCTTTAGTAATAACCCACAATACCCATGAATGATCTGACCTCTGCCACATTATTTGGTACTGGCCATCCTCTAATGGCCTCTATCTTCTTAGGATTAACTTCTATCCTTGTTGTTGATATTATATGCCCCAAGTAGTGAATCTTCTTTTGATAAAAGATGCACTTACTTAGCTTAGCATACAATATATGCTCTCTTAAAACTTGCAACACCATTCTTAAATGATGCTCATGTTCCTCTTCTAATTTAGAACATATGAGTATATCATCTAATAACACAATCACAAACTTGTCTAGGTACTCCCTGAACACTCCATTCATTAGGCACATAAAAACTGCCGGGACATTTGATAGCCCAAATGGTACTATCGTGAATTCATAATTCCCATATCTTGTTATGAATGTAGTCTTGTTGATGTCTTCTTCCTTTATCCTTTCTTGATGATAGCCTAATCTCAAGTCAATCTTCGAAAATATTCTTGCACCTTTCAACTAATCAAACAAATCATCAATTCTTGGAAAATGATACTTATTCTTTATGGTAACCTTATTAAGCTTCCTGAAATCAATACACAGCCTTAAGGTTCCATCCTTCTTCTTCACAGAAAGAACTAGGGCTCCCCAAGGTGACACACTTGGGTGTATATACCCCTTCTTCAAAAGTTCTTCAAGATGCATCTACAACTCTTTTAGTTCCGGTGTGCCCATTCTGTAAGGTGTCTTAGACACTAGGGAAACTCTTGACATCATATCAATAGATAAATCATTGTCTCTGTTTGGTGGAAATCCTGAAATTTCTCTAAAAACATCTTCAAAATCCCTCAAGACCAAATGGTCTTCAATGCTTTCCACTTTGTTTTTGGCTGCCTCCTCCACATGGGATACAAACATCTAACATCCCTTCCTGAATATCTTCTTCAATTGTATAGCTGGAATCTCTCTAACAACTACGACTCTTGGAATTGCTTGAATCTTTCCTTGTTTCCCTTCCTCATCAAGACATGTGATTGTCTTGTTATAATAGTCTAGGACAACATGATGTTTTTCCAACCAATTGATGCCAATTATATAGTCATATGAACCCAACGACATGATGTTTACATCTACTTTTGTGCTAAGTCCATTCATGTCTATCGAGCAATATTTAACCAACTCATTGATTTTCCTCTTATCCCCCGTGACTAACTGAACTAACCAATATTTTTTATGCTTACTTCTTTTCAAGTGAAATCTTTCAAAATTTTTAGCATTTATGCAACTATGGCTAGCTCAAAAATCAATCAAAATTGCTATGGGTTGGTTTTCAATGTTACCTTCCACTTCGATCATGGGGGATTGATACTCTAACTGCTTATTGTCCAAGGCTGCATGAATCCTTAGCCTGCTTCCTCCCATGTATTTCACTATTTCAGCCTCTTGAATGTTGCGGACAATCCTCATTCTTTCTCCTTTGTGAGGGAAATCCCTATATAAGTGATTTCCCTCACATCCCCAACATTGAACAAGCCGCTTCCTTAGCATTTTCCCAAATGAATTTGCATTCTTTTGCTCATTTTGGGATATCTGGCCTTATTGATTTGCTTGGGATTTATTTCTGAAAAATGGTGGCTTAAAACCTTTCTGCCTTTAATCTTTTTTCCCTTTCATCTTGTTGTTCCAAGCCTTTTGGAAAACTGATCTTCCTTTGATTTTCTCATAAAGGTGTCTTTCTCTCCTTATGGTTTCCTCCAAGTTCTCGGGGTTGTCATATTGAATCTTGTCACTATAGAAGGAGGGTAACCCACTTATAAACCTTTGTATTTTGACCTTATCATCCTTGATGAAGTCAACATACTTCAAAAATTCAAAGAACTTCTTCTAATATTCCTCCATTGTCATGGTTCCCAACTTAAGTTCAAAGAACTCTCTCATCTTTCTCTCATAGTAATGCTTGAACAAATATTACTATAACATCCAGTTCCACTGATCACTTTTTATACATTGACTTATTCTTTGAGGGAAGTTGCAAGCAAGTGATCTGGTTTGAAACATGGTACATTACAATTATTAGTTTGGTTTATATGTTTATGCTATGATTGAGTATTGGAATTGATATACTATTATATTGATGTATAGTACTGACAAATATTATGATAAGGTTTCCTGAGTGTGCAGGAAATATGACATGATGGTGATGCTGACGACATCAATCGACTTCTTTGGACTTTAGATTGAGTCAGGGAGTGGATTATTTACCTTGGTTATGAATACTTGATTTATTACGCATGTGTTATATGATGATTTCAGTTATGGATTTTATGTATATGGGTTACTGATGTTATCTTCGTCAATGGATGTAGGCATGGTGATGCTTGCTAATCTGACTCACATATGGATTAAATGGGTCATACATAGATATCATATGGATGAGGGAGAGGTGTGGCAATGTACCTATCACAACCTACTAGCATTCCCGTCGTGACCTAAAATGAAGGGTAACAAATACCTTGTTCCGAGAGGTTCACGATGCCGTGAGGGAAGACTGAGATAGTCGCTCACGAGGATTTCTGAGGGGCGTGCAATACGGAAAATTCCTTATTCCTCAGTAATCCCTTAGTCTCACACAAGGTCGACAAGTGGAGTATTGACTCCAAGCACCAGACAACTTCCAAACTAAGTCAATGACGAGTGGCACCCTTGGATCATGGTGGTGAATCTTGAAGGGCACGTCACATGAATACACACGAGTCAATAAAAATCTAGAGGACCCTAGAAAATAAATTGAATACTTATACCTTATAGAAAAGAGAGTATAAATTATTATTTAGTTATAAACTAAATAACATAATCAAAAGTTTAAGCCTAGATGTTTTGACTAAGTAAAATTGTAAAACGGGTTAAGGGATTTAAACTAAATAAACTCTTGTGAAGGGAGAATGAGAATAAAATTTAGGCATGTGCAAAATGTGTGCATGAAATTAATAAAAATGAATTTTTAAATTAAAAGAAAATCATTTCACAAGAGAATGTGTAGTCAACATGGAGTTAGAATCCTAAGTCAATCTAGACACTAAGCTTAACTAGAATTAGAGTCCTAATCAAACTCCAATTGTAAATTAGTTAGGGGACATAATAAAAAAGAATTTGGGGAACTAAGGGACAACTAGGAGGAAATCTAGGAACTAATTGTGGGTGTGAAGGAAAATAAATAATTATTTAATTTAAAAAGGGATTAAACATGTGCAACTTGGGGAAAGTATGACACATGTTGGGGTGAATAATATCTAATTAAATTATCAAAAATTAGCTAATTGTGCATGAGATGACAAGTGTCAAGGTGAAATTTCTTATAAAAAGAATGGTGAGGAAGAGGGAAATTTCCCTATTGTTGGATGAATGATATGTTGTTGAAATTTCTATTGACTAGTTTACTTGTGTGAGTTGGGCTGCAAGATTGTGCACGAGGTGGAAGCCTTTCCTTGTGAGGGAAATATTGTGCTAAGTGAGATCTGATTTTCTGTGTGTGACCCGTTTGCGGGGCTATGGGGGAAGAAGAGTACTCCCAGCGTTGGTTGGGAGGTACCCGTGAAGTTATTCGATTAGCAAGCTAAAAGGGCATGCACAATCATCAGTGGAAGATCACCATCAAGTATAAACAACCATTTGGTTACAGTGTTTTATTTGGTTACTTAATCATTCGATCAAATTCATATGTACCATTAGTAAATCTGATTGGGAGGATAAACTATTTCTTTTAAATTGGAGATATAATTGGAACTATCGTTAATATTAAATTAAGAATTCAATTTCATTCTAGAATGATGTAAGAATTACATTAGTTGTAAAAATATTATGTAGAACTATGATTTGTATTTGGAGAATTGAATCAAAATCATATCTATAAACTACTTAATCTGATAAAGCATCTTCTAGATATGTTTATGCGGTGATTTCAATATCAATTTTCTTTTTAAAAAAAATGCTTGTTGATAGTTCAACTTTCGCAGCCCTTGTTATCATGCGGTTTTTTTTAAATGTATAAGCTGAGAACCAATAATGTATTTATCGTTTGAAAGCATCAAATATAAATGTCGGGACTAAGTTTTTTTGGGAATCGGTTAAATATTTTTACTTTGCGAATTGGGTTCTTTTTATTCCTTGTGTTTATTTATTTATTTTTCTTTTGAAAAGAATTCGATTGAAGATCAAACTACTCTCAAACAATAATATTAGTTGTATGCACTTTTGCATCAATTTGTCTTCTTAAAAAGTTACAATGAATTGTGTTCACAACCTATCCTTGATCATTGTACTCTTGCTATTTCAGTCAGTATTATGTATGCCTATTCTCTGTTTTATTTAGTGATGGATCCATGCACAATTTTATAACATTTATATAAATAGAAATTTATACCATAAATCATCTAATTTTTCTGTTTCGCAATTCTGTTATACGTAACCCTTAATTCTCGTTTCCTGTGTAATCTTGATTTTAGAGTGTCTCTATTGCTTTCTATTTAATTTACACCCTGACCTTATGGATCTGCGCACTCTCAATTGTTCTCATTGAATCACCTTTAATGGAGTTGGTTACTGTAAAATTTCTAGTTGCTTGTACGACTCTCTATCTAAAAATGTCAAACCATGGAACTCATTTGATTTAAAAATAATTTTTTGTAGAATATTGAAGTTTATGGAATCAATTATATTTCGTGTGATATTGAAATCTCCTCCTTATGTACAATTTCTTCATGTGAAATTTCTTGTTATGTCTGTCTCGTCGTGCATGCTAATACCTATTCTTAAGTTAACTCTAATGTATGTTATGTTAATCTTAGACTTCATACTTGCGTGCCATTGATCATTTATGGTTGAATATCCTTGCAAGAATATTATGTTCCAACGTTTCTAATTTTTTATTTAAATTATTTCCACAATAAATTGTCATTGAGAGTTTTTCTCATGCAATTTGAAGTTACATGTAGACAACCAACACAAACTCTTTAATATCGATACTGGAAATAGATGGTAGTGATATTGATTCAATCCATGATTTATTGGGGATGAATGATTATTTATACTTGGAAATGGGAGTGTTTGGAATTTTATCAAAGTACCTTTCCTTGATTGTTTACCCAACATTGTCGAAGGAGAAAAATATATGGTGGAAGACCATAATTCCGTTCTACTTTCATCAAAACAAAACCATAAGCTAATCTGAAAACTAGATAAATTGATAGGATTTTACAGACTTGGATAAAAAAAAATATTATCATTCGAGGAACATTGCTAGTAAAATCCGCCTCAACTATCCCTACGACCTAAATTTATTTGAGACTATTAGTGTTGTGGATTTTAATGTATGTTAACTTTTTTTAGTCCTAATTTCTCTATTCATGTTTTAAGTAATTTTGGAAATTAATCTCTGGGTTGTTGGTAAGTACATAGGCTTGGGTTGCCCTCTTTTTGGGTTGAGTGCTCACCATTGCTTAGTCTGATTCGATCCTCATTGATGCTTAAAAGTTAGTGTTAAATTTTACATTGATACTACATGAATGTCTACCAAACGATCTCTGGTAATCAACTCACAATTGTGGTTGACCAAGTTGAATGTCCTTAAATCTTACCATGTTTTCTAGCTTAACCATCCAGTGCATGCTCTCCATTATTTATCCTTAGTGTCTATTGGATCTACTGTGTTTCATTGTTCAAGTAGAGTGGAGTCTTCCATTCACTGACATTCTTACTTCACCATCCATTTGAAACTTGAGTTTTGAGTAAAACCTTCCTCCGAGACAGTTAAGGTTAAACAATGTTTATTTCGTATGTAAAGTGAAGTACTCTAATGATTCTAACAAGAAGACATGTAGGTGAATGTTATACCCTCGAATTTGATTGTGGCTACCTTCTTTGTTTTTATATTTAAAAAAAATAATAGTAATGATTAACAATATATACATATATATGTATGCTACAATTGTTGTAACCATAATTCTTGATGTCAGTTTATGGAGGTTAGTTTCATGAATTCTATGTATGATTATACACACACACACACACACACACATATATATCATCCTCTTACCTTGTTAGATAACAAAACCTTCTTAGTGATTTACTAATCTCTAGAAGAAGAAAGAACTTGCAGAATCCCTAAAATGTGTTGAAATTTTTATATAAGTTAGGCGCTAGTTGCATAATCCTAAATAGAGTTGGATGTTGATAACTTTATTACTACTTGTTGTGTTTTAGTTAGAACCTTGTTAATGTCAAATCCTTATTCAATTCTTGAAGAAAAATATTAAAAGGACGATTAACACATACAATGTTTCTAGTCAAATAAATGTTGAGGTGATTGGTTTAGTGGCATGCTTCATAAGTTTTCTTAAATTTACTAAGTTGAATGTATTGTTATGTTTTACTTATTCTTATTAATATAATCAAAAATAATTTTTTATTATGATAAAAGTTAAATTTTGTTTTTGCAATCGCCCATTCATTGAATGTATCCTAGGGATGTTACAATTTATCTTAGAATTATCCTTTGAACTGCCTCCATGAGATCCTTTTCTCATCAAGGTTCTTGGCTTGCTTAAGTTGTTCCCACCACATGGATGCCTTTCCTTGCAAGTGGTAGGTGGAAATTATATCTTCTACCCGGGAGGGGTAATCATGTAGCTGGAAATATATATTCATTTCCAACAACTAGGCCTTGACCTCTTCACCCTTCTGGTGTTCACCATTGGAAGTAGGTGGCTTGATTTTCCCAAGTTCACCTTGTAAGATGTCTGCCTCAGGCCTTCTTCTTTGCCTCCGCATAGGAGACACACCCGATATGCTCCTTGGAAATGAACTTGCATGAGTTCTTCTAGTGGAATTCCTTGGAGAATGATGGCACCTGCTCATGATTATTGACTACCTATAATTTCCGTGATCATCCCTTTTTCTAAGGGATCTAGATGTTGATACTTGTCTATCACTAGCTGCATGCTTGGTGCCATAATCTTTGTTAAGTTGCTTAAGAAACATGTTTAAGATCTGAAGTATCTTTTCTAGATCCTTCATAATGCTTTCATTATCATCCTTGTAGCTCTTCACTTCCCTCTGCATACTTCTCATAGTGATACACTCTTGCCTATCTATTCTTCCATTTGACCATGTCTCAGCGTTCCCCTTGCTAACATGCATACCTCTAATCTCTTCCTCACGACTTTAACGTCCTTGAGCATATTCCATAACTATAATCCTCATATAATAAATAAAGTTTCTTTGTGTACCTCTAATTTTGCAAGAAATGTGCATGTAGTAATTACTGTTAGAACATGCGTATTGTAAAACATTTCATTAATTAGAATACATGTTATTTCCTCATCAATTTATGAAGGACACATTTCATCAATTCACACTATAATTCCCTAGATGAATTACTATCTGAAATATCTTTTGAATGGTTGTACTCATGCTCCAATCCGATTTTTGAGCTGAAAGTTATGGCTTCTTGAAAAATCCCTTTTCACCCCTTTCTGTGCATTTTCTCTACTGGTGCAATTTTATTGAAATGCCAACTTTTGTCAACTGCAGAAGAAAATATGTCAGGGACTGGAGAATATTTTGTATGAGACATAGATAATAATAAAAACAGGGAATTCATATTGACTCTCAAAATTTCAATCTAATGTTCCAGTTAAAAACTACAACAACTTGCATTCTGCAACTTTGTCCCTTTTCACTCATTTTTCCAGACTTAGATTTTTTAGTAGAACTAGCTATCTCTCAGTTTGTGCACTTATGGAAACATTTCACTAAACCAACCTTGTTTTCCTTGATGAGTATATAAAAAGTCGACAAAATGAAATTTTCCAGTTTTGTGATCTAGGGTCACTTTTCCTTCTCTGAAAATCTCAAAAATCCCTAAAACATGGCCCAAAATAGTGGATTTTGGTCTATTTCAGTGTCCCCATTCCAATCCCCATAGGATTTATTCAGTTCCTTCATGGGTCATTTTTATGCCTAATTTTTGGACTTTCCCCAAGATTTTCGACTTAATATGGACTTTTTTCAATGATATTGACCGAGATATTTAAAAACCAATATTTTGCAATTTCTGCCAAATCCAAGAAGAATTGGACAAGGGACCTCTATGGTGATTTTGTATACCTCCTATCTACGGAAAAAACACATAATTTTCATCCAAATCCATTGTAATTTTATCTAGTTATGGCTAAAATAAGAAATGTCTCGAGACTTTTTTTTTTTTGAAACTATGGAACAATTTTGCCTATCTGCAATATACACCATCGATCTTAGGTCGGAAGAAATATGGACAATTGATATACTCTCCATAGGCCATCGGTGACTGAAATTATCCTTTGGCACACATAATACTTCCCCAAACTGCTGACCAATCGTTGGCCATCAACCCAACTCCCCGACGACCTACTTGCACACAACTCCAAACCGACCAACCTAGTCGATGATCTTCGTTGGCGAATGGAACTCCCAAAAAATTCGGCCTATGCTCGACCATTGGCCCATCGACAATCAACGATCCCTGATGGTTGTCAAAAATGCTTCCTCAATTCAACTAACCCAATCGTCGACCATCGACCATCTCCATTGGCTAACGTGGCATGACACGTGGATGATGTCATGGCATGACACGTCATCCCATTATATTCTCCATTGACCATCAGTCGATTCTATTGGATGACCCAATCACTTTACTGAATTTTTCCGATGCCAAACCATTAGCACGTCGGTCATCGACGACTTCTCTAGCTTGATTTGAACCTTTCACCAAAATCAGTCGACCCTCGACCATTGACCCATTGACCATCAACGATGTTCGTTGGTGATTGAAAATACTTCGTCGGATTCAATTGAACCTCAACCATTGCTATCATTGGTCAGAGATGTCTTATGGATGACCTAAACTCTTCTTCATTTCGGTCGATCCGTCCATCGACCGTCGACGATTTCTCTTGGTGAACTTTAACACTTAGAATTTTTTTGACTCTTCTCTAATTGATATAAACCGTGGATATGATGCCTTTCACAACCCCGAATTTAATCCTAGTCGTTGATCTCATAAACATTTCAAATGGATGAATCCTTATGAATTTTTTAATTTATCTTAGTGAATCTCGATCGTCAATCACGAGATCAAACATGATATCAACTGTCAATTCTCCAAACTTCCTGTAACTCTACAAGAGACCATTAAAACTCGAATTTTAATCATTCTAGGTCGAATTTTGATCTGCATCTTCACCATTCTACTCCATTAACCCTTTGAAATAGTCAAAAGTAATTAAAACTCAGATTTCACTCACATAATTGAGGATTTCTCTCTAAAATATCCATTTTCCCCCAAACCCATCACAAACAAAATATGCAACGACGAATTTCACGTATTCTTATCCATCTTGGCCCATACAAGCCTAGTGTTTGAACCAAAGATCTGATACCATAATCTAATGTCCCCCAACCCAACCGAAGGAAATTACGGTGCAAAATATACATAAAAAATTAAAAAAATCTGCTAACTAATTTAATTCATTTACAATTAACTCATTTCTTGCAGCTTCCGGTTATGAATTAAAACCGATTTAGCTATTGTCTATAAACATAAAATAGAAACATCTACAACATGATAATAATCAACATGAAATGCAACTAAACAACTCATTACGATAGCATGTAAATCATTCTCATTTACACAGAGTTCATGCACAACAACAACATATGTAAATAACTCAACAACAAGATAAAACACTTATCTTTAAACAAGAGTTGTGCAACCAACTACTTGGGGTGGACGTTCTACCCAACCATAGACTGAATATTCCAAATCTCAACATCTAGTCACCCCCAAGCCAAGGATAGCAATCCAAAATAGAGGTTGGTCTCTCAAAGTCCACTCACAACTCATAGAACTCACAACCCAACTGATATTCTCCTAAAACTATCTTGATTTTCCACCATCTCTCTTCCTCTTGACTTGTCCAACCCAAGGAATGTACTCTTTCACTGATATTAGTCCCTCTAGAATCCCATTCGTTTATTAGGGTCTCTCTGGCACAAGTAGCTAGGAATCTCTTAACTGGGAACTCAAGGGAAATTTCTTCAAGGAAAACTATCAACAAACCAATAGAAAAATCTTGTTATTTTAGTGCAACTCACATAGGAGTTCACTCTTTAGGATTGAAAACCCGTCTCTTCAGTTTTCCAACTCCAATTCGCTCCAATTACGCTCCAACTACGCTCCAACATGCTCTAGAATTCACTTTCCATGACCGCACCAACTCCAAGCTCTCTTTCTTTCTCTCTCCCTTGCTTCCCATGCACAAAACTTGAATAACTAAAACTGTTGTCCCAACCCATACAAATTTCCTCTCTTTGGCCTGCCTTTCTTGAATCACAATCTTCCCCAAGCTGATTGTATTCAACCTCTATGTGCCCAATATCTTTGGGATGTGACCTCTCACACCCACCCTCTTACATGTATTCAATGATTGGATTTGGGAACACTCAATAAAAAATGGGAAGGTTCATATATAGATAGAAAATTTAGGAAAATGGGTTGAATTGATATACATGAGTAATTCCCCCCTTGGAACCCTCTTGGCCATTATCCTAGACACTACCCCCACTTGTGGATTAATTCATCCCCCATATCTTGTCCATGTCCCGTTAGCAGCTGACATCACATGTTATTATTAAAACATTGAAATACAATTCACATATTGCATCACTTTGGAAGTAGCCACACATTATATCTACATAAGCATTAATTAAACCATGGATTATAGTGGGGATGTTACAAAGATCCCCTTTGATCTTATAGCACCAGATGGGAATATTACTCGATTATTTTTACCATATATGAAATTTCCAAAGAAATTAAAATCCTGGGTGCAATTAAACATACCTTCAACCATAACTCTACCGTGTAGTGTTCAAAGGCCCTTTTCTCCAATACGTCCTAGTCTTTGATGCCATAGCATGAAATTATTTCCAGGGACAATATGGATCTTGTCTTCTTTATTTCTTTGCCCATGGACAACAAAATCGTTACACCCACCAGTATAAGTGCTTCCCCACAACTTGTACAGAGTTCCACATCGAAATCCCCTCATCAACACCATTACTCCTCTAACCATCTTGCAAGTTTCCTTTCCCAATAAAGTATCCACACCTGCATCATCCAACTTACTTATAGATATTAGGCTCTTGGCTAGATATGGAATGTGTAGAACTCCAAGGAGAGTTCTAATCCTTCCATATTTCAACTACAACTTAACCCTTCCATGTCCCATGATTTTGGCTGTCGAGTCATCTCTTAGGAAGACATCACCACCATCATACTTTTCATATTTACTGAACCACTCCCTATGATGAGTCATATGAAATAATTCACATGATTCGATCAACCATATGCCAATATTTTCATGTGTACCTATAGATGACAGGTAAACATAACCTCCTTATTTCGTGGATGTTTTCACCTCTGAGGAAGAGGAATCGTTAGATCCCTTTGCTTTATCAACTTTATTAGACCTCCAATATTTCTTATAATGCCCAACTCTACCACATTTCTAGCATTTCCTCAAATATTTTCCTGGGGATTTAGATCTACATTTAGATTTAGATCTCCTCTCCGCCCTCGAGGACTTATTTGCATTCTTATCTTTGGCATGACCTCTTACCAAAAAATCATTTGTGATATGACTATCCATGCTTTTATTCCTCATCTCTTATGATAACGGGGATGAAAATACATCCTCATACTTCAATGTATATTGTGTGGTACTACCAAATTCTACAATCAGAGTATCCTAAGAGTCTGAAAAAGAAAATAAAAAAGAAATACACTTATCTTCTTTTGCAAGCGTAATATTAACAGATCTAAGTTGACTTACCAGAGTATTGAAGGAATTTGTATGCTCTATCACAAAACCTCCATCTTCCATCCAAAAATGATACAAATTATTTTGAAGAAACAACTTGTTTACCATGACTTTCACTGATAGAAATTCTCCAAAATTTCCCATAGTTCCTTGGATATAGATTCTCCTGACACATTTAATAACATTGAATTATCCAGACAGAGTTGAATCGTACTTCTTTCTCTTCTATCCAACTTATCTAAATATTATTTTGATGTACTAGTAGACTGAGTACTAGTAGTTTTTTGTACTAGTAGTTTGTGTACTAGTAGATTGTGTACTAGAAGTTTGTGAACCAGTAGGTTGTGTACTAGTAGGTTGTGTACTAGGATCCACAATGATCCATTGTTCTTTTTCTACAAGAATTTCCTCCATATTGAGCTTACATAGCTCAAAGTTTTTACCGTTGAACTTCTCAATCTCGATTCTAGAACTTCTTGCCATTATAGTTCAATGCACAAATCATCACTGCAGATCTCCCACTGAACCCATGTTTATCACAGACCCAAGATAAACTTGATCTATCAAGACCGAGCCAAACTCTTAGCAACAAAGGCATCCCATTGAAGCCAAAAAAATTATCGGATACCACATATAGATTTTAAACCTATGAAGTAAAGCAATGCATACATATTCTTAAGCAAAACATAAAGTAATCAATGGTTCATACACATAGTACATAGAGATTTACACTGGAAACCCTTAACCGGGAGAAAAACATCCTTCCTTGGTGCCACACCTCTCAACTCTTAGTTGTATTAATTTCACCATTCATAATACAATATATACACAATATTTTAGGTATTCCACAACTACCAAAACCCTAATCCCTTAATTTGGATTAATTTAGAAAACTGCTAAAAATAGCAAAAAACACTAAAATAGCAAAAACTGCCTAAAAAGATATTTGGGGCGCTGCCCTGAAACCCATCGGCTCTAGGATACCACTCGAAGCTGACGCTCCGCATAACTAGGGGGGGGGAAATCCTACCCCCCCTGGGACCCTCCTAGGAAAGTGCCCAATGCACACAACACAAAGAGCATAGTAGGAGGGATCATTAGATGTAGTCGTCAAATATGATGCACCCCCCCCCCCAAACACATGCAAAGAATATAACACCTAGCCAACATGTATCTTATCTATAATTAGGCTATTCGATATGACAATCATAGGTGTCATCCCACATGCCATGAAGGAAAATTGGAATCACGTCATCCATCTCTCTCTGGAAATCAATAGAAAACTATTTCATAAAGGCAAAGGCTTGGGGAAAGGAATTCTGACTCATGTGGGACATGCAAGTATCTTCATTGAGGCTATGGATGCTTGTTGGCAATGGAGCAACACTTGTGACACCAGGGTGACTCTATCGGGGCTATAGACGCTCACTAGCAGTGGAGAAACACTAGATAAATGCGTAATCACCCTATATTTTCTACACTCCTAATGCATGAATGCCTTGAGGTACCGCATTTGCCTCCTAATATGGCCTGGCTTAAAAGGAACATTGTTTTGTTTAAATCATCTCTAAGTATGACCAAGAAATTGTTCAAATCAGGTACAATTTTTCCTCATATTGTTATATGCTTAAATATCAGTGGGACCTACTATATATTTCCCTGAGGTTATGCATAGTCGTCTTATTGCTTCTCAAAGTATGTCATCTAGATGTTCAATGTAGAGATCCATGGATTCTCCCAATGTGTCACCAATTGTTGTGCTGGAACCAACAAATACCCTTTTTCTTGTTTTTCTCTTATGAAGCTAGAATTTTTCTTAAGAAATAGGGACCCTCCTTATACTTTTCAAGGCCCTTTTATCATTTGAAAGGAACTTAAGTTTTTCTTGTGTAAGTTTGAGATCTTTTTCCTTCCTTTTACTTCGAAAATTCACCATCTCCTTGACTTGTCAATATAGGCAGTGTCAGTGGAAGAAATATCTTCCTTTCTAATATGGAGGAGGAGATATTCTTTCCTTCACCGATGCAATCAGTATCGATGACTTAATATTTTCTTCATCGATACAGGTGATGAGCCAACACTTAGCCTTTTTTGACAACTTCTTCACTTTTTTGATACTCCATATTTCTTTCCTCGCTTAAATTTCACGACTGATCTTTCTTTGTTCATTGATACATTGACACCTAATTCCTTTCTCTGCTTCAATACATCTCTTTCCCATACATCCTCCTTTACCTATGCTCTGGGACTTCATCAAAATTTTAGCGTTAGCACTTAGGTGCCTCATCTTCTTCTGATTACTGATACATCACTATTATTCCCCATCCATTTCCGATACACTAGTGGATGATCAACAATATGGTGTTAACACTCTGACGCTTGATCTCCCCCTCGGAGATGATACACTGAATCCCTATCTTCCTATCACCTTCGATACAGTGATTTGACCCATCTTTTGGCATGCTTAAAGGTCAAATACATGCCCGTTTTCTCAATATTCACATTCAAAAGGACCAATGGGGCTATATAAACTTTGTTTCACCCCCTTGTGTTTCACTGTTTCCACACCAAGCCATGGAAGTGCAAAGAAAAATATAAATGTTAATCACTAATATTTCTTCTCGATCATCAACCCTTCATTTCTAACATGTCAACGTTCCATTGTTGGTAAGTTACTTAACATTTACTCTTTCTTGTGCTTCTTCTTTCATCACTTCAAGGGTTTCTTTTCATTTATGTATATATACAAAGGTTTTAACCTAAACCCATGATCATGAGTATTGTTATCACACCCATTTTTTCTTCCCCTCCACCCTATCCAAACCCCTTGAACTTGTGCACCCAACCAGTTAGGGTTTTCCCATCCCGTTAAAAAAGGTTCCCCCTCTTGTGATTAACACTACTAAAATGTGGCACACAAACTTATCTTTGGTTTCTCTTTGAATCACATGCCCCCAGAGTTGGATAGGCCATACTCACCTATGTTTGGGAGGTGACATTCCTCTTTTATATTTTCTCCTCTTCCCTCAATATGTGAAAACCCAAAGTTCAATATTTTCATTGCACAACAATCTCTCCCCGAGTCCCATTTCAAAGCCTTAGTTTTATCCTAGGTGAGATAAGTATTGGATTGATTTTAGTTTTGAAAGGAATGGAAAAGATGATGATTAGTTTGATCGATATTACACAATCTGTCCTTATCAATATAATTTGTCATTGACGAGAAGAGAATTATCTCGCTGATACAGACCTGTATTGGCGAAGAACTATCCTTCTCACTAATATCACAAAAGACCACAAATAAGTTCCCAGATTTAAATCCAACCTCTCACTCTTCTCAATTATGGTCTGTGTAATTCCAAAGAACGACCCTCAATATACAATCCCCACTATGCTCGATCCAACTTTGGAGGGGTTATCTCCTCTACCTTTCCTTACACAAACTCGTGTTTAGCCCCTGTGTTAGAGGGGGGTCCCAACTGACTCTTACAACACTACCTATCATAGAATTCTATGTTTGTTTAGGTGGCTTTGAAGAGTTTCCTTTTCACACCTATTTCAATGCCCTAGAGCCTAGACTACTTGGTGAACCCTACAAAAAAAAATTCTTATTGATTTTAGTGTTAAATGTTGATTTTAATTGGCTTGATTTACACAGAAGGATATGGACGTGCAACTGGTGGTGTTTACAAGAAACGAAAGAGAAGAAAAACTTAAAGCATTTGTGAAAAATCAAACTAGGTTCGTCAATTGAAAGAAATGACTTTTAAATCTTTGTAAAATGCAAACTTTTAAAAATATTATTCCAAGATCCTACAACCAAAAGTTTCCTAAAAGATCTTTGCATTTTACACTGAAAAAATACTAAACTTTCAAGGAAGAAGTTAAGAAGGAAATTTGAAAAAGAACTCTTTTCTTTTGTGAAAAACAACCTATGCTACAACTACCAAACAAGATGCATAACTAAATGCAACAATTTATTTTATTTTATTTTTTGGAATGCCTGGAAAAGAAAAAACACAAGTAAATGATCTTTTTCATTTTTCAAAGCATAAAACAGGATAAAGAGAAAAAACAACCCAAGACTAACACAGACCCTAGACCACTGTGTAAACACAAGGATTCACTGGAATCCAGAGGAGGTTCTAACGCTTAAAGGATCACTCTAAACCTCTAAAGGAAACAAAAGAAGATAAAGAACAATAGGGGTTCTTTACTAAGAGAAAGTTAAACCGAATATTTAACCCTACCAAAGACCACTAATAGAGACTTTGAAGAATTCAAGAAGGCTTGAGAAGCACAAAGATTCTTGTCAGGAAAGGAAAAAATATTTTTTTTAAAACCCTCCAAGACACAGAGACGCGGGATGTGTACAAGAAACATGTGTATGTATGCGGGCTAGACAAAGGATAAGGCTCATACACATCTAGAATTTTTCAAAAATAAAAAAGGCTTGGATAACTGACTGGGCAGGGAAGGCTGGTAGGCACTTGGAAGGTGACCAGAGACCCTAAACCGACTTAGTAAACCTGAAAAACTAAAAAAGAAACTGATAAAACCAAATTAAACCAAAATCTCCCACTAAGACCCTAGAGAGACTCCCTAGTGGAGTCACCAAATCTGCTACGGGAAAAATCCCCCTATAATGGTTCTAGGTACAGGTAGAGCACTGAATTCCATTAAAAGACTGTTCTACCCTTAAGCTACCCCAAAAATATCTAAATTGAATGACAAGAGAGAGGAAAGAAGGTCAATATGTGCACCTTTGGTCCTTGTGACTGGTGTAGACCTCTTTCGCCTTTGTAGCTTGCTGGATTGTGGGTCTCCTCTGAAATATGACCTGCAAAAACTTATGAAAAAAATACTAAAACACATACAATCTCTACTTATCCCTTTCAATGTTTAGATATAGACATAAATGCATAAATCAATAAAAGCGTATAGACATAATGTTTTGGGACAAGAATGAACTCTTTTATTCAATATTAAGATAAAAAAGATTACAACCTTTGTCGGCAATCGCTCCGTGAACCAGGTCCGGGTTCCTCTATTGTGGATCCAAGTGCATCAATCCCATGCAAGCTTCTCACAACCAACTTTATCACTTGGTAAAGGAGAAATGGTTGTATAAGGAGAATTGGCTAGAGGGGAATGCTGAGCCGAAAACTCAGAATAAGATGCAAAACTTGGGCTAAGAAGGGGACGGGATTTTGGCAGAGTTTTCTTATTCTCTTGCTTGTCTTTCAAATGAGACCCCAATACCTCTTTTTATATGAGAAAAAGATGGTTATTCAGTTTGGGAATGGGCTACAATGGGTAAAATGGTTGGGAAGCCCTCTATAGCCTGTAAACTCCATCGAATTCCTTGCAATTTTATATTTTTTTCAACTTTTGGAGGTAAATGCGGGCTAAATAGCATGCAACTCACTTATGTATGTGAGATAACTAGTATGCAACACACGTGTGTATGCAGGATATCAGTTCAGCAGGGCATGTACATTTTCCAAAAAATAATTTTTTAAGAAGAAGCCTCAGTAATATGTTGGCAAAATATGTAAGTGGAAAGGCCAATGTCATGTATGCATAAGTAAGGAATTTTTGGACTATAACATATGCCCCCTAATGTGTGAGGTCAAAAGAGAAACTGATGGCCGAAATACATTACAATATCTTTACCAGTGGGAAGGCACAGAGTCGAGTGAGTCTGAGATGAGTTTTTGAGAGCGTGCCATCTGCAAAACAATGATAATCTCTCCGAGGCGGGCATACCCATGCTCAGGATGAAATAAGAATCGTTGCCAATCAAGTACACTGCAGATCCATGTCATATAATTTTCTATATATAAAGTGTAGCCGTGAGCAATACACAATGGATCTACATCTCAAAATCATTTGAATATATACAAGTACAATATAATATGCATCTTCAAGAAGCATTGACGCATGTGGCTAGAGATGAGGACTTCATAACTTTGCAACAACTTCAAATATTCAAAACTCAGGGAAGAGTACAATAGGAGTGTGAGACTCACTAACCTGAGGTCTTCGACATGCCACCGGGGAAATACTAGAGGATATCGATCATCAGGCACAAAACTTCATTGATTTTGAATCCGAACTTGACTGGACTCTTGGGACGACCGGCTCATGGAAGTCAAGAGCTAAACTACAAAATGACCGACTTAGGTTGGATAAAACTTCCCTTGGACAAAATCACGACAAAATGATGAGACTCAGGCAACTGAATATTGACATAAGTCTGTGATAAAGGAGGCACCACAAACTCTCCATATGTTTGGAAGAGTAACCAAAAGGAGGAGGACACAACTCTATGTAACGAGAACAACTTCCTAAGGTCATACTAGATCCCAATGCTTGGAAAACAAATGGAAAGGTGTGCTTTGTCCAAGGGAAACTATCTTGCTGCCGAAGAAAGATAATTTATATCCCGTCCCCTCTTTTTGGAATATTTGATTTTTTTTTGTCTTTTTCAATTTTTTAACCAGCTTGAAAAAGAATAAAAGAATGCTATGTTACAAAAAAGGAATGAGTGTTGCAGGAAAGAAAACTAATTCCAAGCGCATGGAACATACTAATTCTTAGTGAAAGGAGACATGTGCAGGATAAGGACACTCAAGAAAATTCCTCCATGGGTCAAGGTGTCAGATCGCAAGGGAAAAAATGCTGCAAGGATTGCATTTAAGGAATGCTTTGAAGGTTTAGTTAATAGCAACATGAAGCTAACATTAGGCCAAATACACAAGGATGAGACATGCAATGCGACTAAGTATGACACAACAAGACTCCTTCCATGTGGATTTTTATGATCCCAAAGAAGGTAAGCTCGGTGGTTTCTCACATTTAGAGAGTTTGAAAAATGCTAAAAGAAGACTCTAGGGTGTTCCTTTTTCGTAACTAGTCCAGTTAGTTCAAAAAAGGGTTAAACTTATATCGAAAGGACGTTTCTTCAAAACCATTTTAATGAGTGTGATAGAGACAAGATCACTCAACTATCTTTTCAATTTTAGGGAGTCTGAAAAGAGCTAAACTATGGACTCACAACCTTTTTCTAAGTTTAGTCTCCTTAGCCCGAAAAAGTATCAAATATAACTTAGGAGAACTCTCTCAGCAAGACATGTCTCCCGAGGCATACCTTTTTCCTGGATAATCTATTGGGTGAAAAAATGGTCAAACTTATTCCAAATAGATGTTCTTTCTGAACCAATTAACAAGTGTGAAAGGAACAAGGTCACTCGACGATCTTTTCATATTTAGGGAATTTGAAAAAGAGATTAACTATGAACTCCGAGGGGGTTATTTTTTTGTAAGTAATCTCCAAGGCTCAAAAAAGAGATAAACCAAAAGCAAGGAGAATGGTCCTTTTTTGAAATTTTAGTCCCTCATGCCTGAAAAAGAGTTAAACTTATTCCTGAGAATACTCTCCTAGAGAACCAAAGATCCTAGGGCATACATTTATTCGTAAATTAACCGTCCAGACCAAAAAAGGGGTAAACTGCCACCAGAAAAATGTTCCTTAAATTTTGAGTTTGGAAAGTGTGAAGGGCAACAAGATTTCTCAACAATCTTTTGAATTTTAGAGAGTATGAAAAGGGTTTAAATAAGACTCCAGGGGGGCTTCATTTTTTAAGTAATCCAAACGAGACCAAAAATAATAAATGAACTCTCGTTAGATGTTTCTTTCAAAGTTTAAGCGATATTGAAATACAACAAACCATGCTATTTAGGGAGTCCCATGGGTAAATCTAAGAATGATGACTAGAAATAAGAATGAGGCTTCAACACGTAATCATGGAGGGACTAAAAAAGACTCCCAAGCCTATGGATAAAAATCATAGCATGGACGCCAAAATGCAACAAAGGATATACCTAGGGAATCCATGTACAGGAAGGCTCTACCACCTAATTATGACACTTCTAAAGAAGCTGAGAAGGTTCTATGTCGCACTTCGGTGGGATCGATCCTATGGAAAATCAAAAAGGTCAATAATATTCAAAATGTAGGGGTTGAAAACCTAACCTATATGCAATAGTTGAAAACCCAGCTTTTACCATGGGATGATATAAATGTAACCCATCTCAAGAAAAACACCAAACTAAAAGAACAAGTTCATCAGGATGACCCAAAGATATCTCAAAAAAGAACTTAAGTAGCCACAAAGTCAAGAAAGGGGAAAAGGGGACCAAATTAGGGAAAAAAGGGCCAAAACAGTCTATAAATAGAGGTGGGCAACTGATTTTAACCTTTGAAATTTGGAAAATAACCAAAAAGGTAGAAAACCCTCTTCCCCAAAATGCAAATTCAAGGAGCTATGATGGATGAAAGATCCTCACACTTGGAACAAGTAAGTACAAACAACCCTTACTTTAAATTTTATGCATCCGTTTATGCTTAATTTAATGTTTGGAAGGTGCGTGCCCTTGTAAAAGGGTCGGGCCTATGTGTACGTGGGTTTTCCACACTCATCCCGCGTATGTACACATGAAAAGTAACACTTAGACCATGTACATACATGAATATCTTAAAGGCATCCCGCGTACACCTCTTTTAATGTTAAAAAAACAAGGGCTATCCTTTACAAATGTTGTTCAACAAGATGTATGTCCATTGGCGAGAAAGGGAACATGAGGAATTGGACGTCTTTGTAGAGGAGGATCTCCGAGCCATTGTTATGATGAAACAATGTGGTATGTGGAAGTTTTTCCAGTGTCCATTCATGAGGGCACAACCTATACTGTTGAACCACTTGATAGAGTATTAGCATCCTGATGCAGAGGCATTCATGCTAGAGGATTAGTCATTGACTTCGATTACAAAGGACATATACTTTTTGACCGACCTCTCCAGGAGGGGGGAACTGGTCAATATGAGGACGTTTTCTCCACGGCCATGCAACATAGATGATTACGCCAATATGTATTGTGAGGTTGGTATCGCGAAACTAGGATCTCAGGTGTCGATACACAAGATCACTAGCATCCATGTTCGTATCGTACTCTACATGATTGGGTGGATCACTAGATCTGCAACAATTCATAAGGATTCCCATGCATAGATGCATTGTGCAATTCAATGCTTGGAAGCCACTATTTTTGACTGGAGTACTACCATGCTTACATGCATTAAGAAACAACTCACAGACTGTCGCAGAAGGACGAGCAAGAACTTTGGGTTCATAACTATATTGTGCACTTTATTCTTTGAGAGAGTTCCTAGTATTATCCCGAGGGAGACAGTACGGGGCCATATTGCTCTCTTTCTGACATTATGCAGGTGGGCAACTTTGTTGCCTAAACATGGTGGAGGGAGAGTCTGAGTGATCCAAAAATATCTTTTACACGACTATGGTTGAGTTATTATGCATGTATTTATTAACCAATTAGGAGGCTCTAAGAAAGAGGAAGAAGATATGAGAAGTTATCAAAGCCACATAATCATGTACATAACTAAAAATAAGCATGAAGAACAACAAACCATAACAAGAGAAGTGATAACAGAGTTCGACAATCTCGCCTACGTCTCCGGGCCTTTGTCTTAGTGGGCGAGGCTTCTTTATTTATGTCCAAAGCTCAATAAGTACATCACAACAGTTCCATAAGGCTACAAGACTGATTTTTTCTTGTTCTCCCAGATCTCTAGAACCCAATAGAAGAAACGTCACTCAAAATGAATGATCAGAGCTCCCAGAAATTGCCCGCAAAGGTGCACTCCTCAACAACTTCCCTGCATAAAAATGGCTTTCTCTTGGCTTTCCTCTAGCATAAATCTACTCTGAATCCCCTCTCATGGCCTTAAGAAGGCTTAGTTTATATAGATATGAAGTTGGTTATCATCCACCAACTTCCTCCCAAGATTTGGCCTAAAAAAGGGCCCAATATCCCCCCAAAATGGGCAAAAATATCCATTAACATGCATAAAATCAATAAAAATCCAAAATCCTAAGTATAAAACCTACTTCTGCAACCAAAATTAAAACATAGCCCCTAGGGCTCGATGCACACTCTAAAATGAGGTCATATGGCACCTAGGTGGCCAAGCGCCAACCCAAAGGGTTGCGCGCTGGCCCCTAGCCTGAAATACCAGGTGACATGGCGGATGATAATAGGACCCCACCCCAATTCTCACACCTAGCCATGCAGTTCTAGCTCTGATTCATATGTATAGAGGGAGCCGGTGGTTAAGCCCTTAGGATGTGGCACCACACCATTTCTGTTGCAACTGTAGTGTAGAGCGCCCCTCCGAAAAGTCGTAGTCATATAATGTATAACATGCCAATGGGCTGGGGCTTAGCCCCAACCCCCTTCCTCCAACATTCAAAATTTATTACACCATATATATATTAAAGTGGGATGGCTTAAACAAGTACCACCCTTGGCGCGTTGGCGTTCAGAACTTTCCCAAAGCCATAGCTCGTCCAATAGGTCATAGGGTCGAGACCCATGAGCTCCACAAACTTTTTCATATGAACCAAATGACCAACCACATGGTGCCACATGGAAACCCAAGTTTGGGCCACATGGCACCATTTAATTTTCTGGAGAATGCACCACTTGTCAAAATGATATTGGTCCAAATCTTCTACCCAGTCAACAACCATACCTGCTACTTGTTTGCCCGATCAACATTCATACCTTCCACGTGTCCACTGACCGTACCTGCCACATGTACGAGTGTGCCACGTGTCACCCTTTTAGTGGTGACATGTGTCACCTCTTGGTTGGTCCACTTCAGCTGTATGAAGCCTACTTCCAACTGTGCCTCTGCCACGTGTCACGCTGCCACATCAACATGATTTCATGCTGATGTGGCATTGGATTTTTTACTGTTGGTTTGTTTGACTTTTTGCTTGTTTGGAAAAACGACCAGAGTGTGACAACTCTCGCATACAACCTCTATTTGAGAAAGTAAATATATGGTCAGAATTAGTGTGATGATCCGGTCACAATGGAATTGGTTTCATTCAATTCTGAGAACTTTCATTTTTAAGCCTTTTCTCGACCTGGGAAGCATGTTGGATCTGATTCTGGATCACTGAGAGGCCTTTGATGATTTTTTTTTTTTTGATTGGTGGGCCTGACAGATCCCTCTTATTGAGGACTATACATATGCAAGGATCATTTTCTTGAGGGATCCTGATATGCCCATGCCCCTTGGTGAGGAGAGCAGTGAGATAGGTAAACAAATTTTTAAAGTTATTTAATTTTAAAATTTTTAAATATTATCATTTTAAAGTTAATGTTAAAGTACTAACTCAAATATCTGTTATATACATATGTGGACCAGTGCGACCGACTGACTTCACCAGAACTAGGCATCATCCTCGACTAGAGGCCATACCAACAGGATCAAGAGGACCAACAACTGCAGGAGGACCTCCACCTGTAGAGGCTGAGAGAGTATTGTGGTGAGTAGAGAGAAACTTGACAACTCTCACTCATGCAGTTCCGATGGCTGAGATTGAGGACCTTCCCTTGACTATGTAGCCACATGTAGTAGAGGTGCCCAAGACTTGGGTCCAGTTATTCCAGTGTCTTGCGAACACCATGGTTCACTATAGCAGGGCCAATAGGCTTGCACCATAGTTAGCATTAGACCACACATGTGCCAAGGGAATTTTTTTGTACTCTGTAATGAGAGCTTAAGCCCAACGATGTATACCGGTTCTATTTGAGGCTTTATGGCCCACTTTGTACTCATGACACTATTTTTTGGGATATATTATATATACATATTTTTTTGTCTTATGGATAAACATTTTTGTACAAATGTATTTACATGTGTATGTGTGTGTTTTAATTTTATGTATGAGCAACATGTCATTATAACACTTGATTAGCCAATGTATCAGTTAGTTGATAAGATCTCCTAGGAACATGAATATACGTAATATAATCAAAATAGCATTCCAAGAGACGCACCCTAAGGAATCATTGTTGAAGGGTGGGATCATAAACACTGTATACTCTATTTAATTGAGACACAACCAATTGAGCATATAGATAAACCCATAGGCAAGAAATACCATGTGACAAGGCATCACGTAGTAATTCTATTACTGCACTGTACTCGGCAACATTATTGGTTGCTTTGCCTAGACAAATACCTCCAGAAGACACCAACTAACCAAAGGGCGTAAAAATCACCCAAGCTGCGGAAGCAAGCTTCCGAGTGTGTCGGCTAGCACCGTTCACGGACCCAACATAGAATTCAGATTCACTTGACCTCTGCCACAATGAAAAGAAAACATAATGACTACGCGTCCATAAAAAATAAGACAAGAATGTATAAAAAACTATACATATATACAAGAAGTCACGCTTAGGTGACCGACCTAAGTGTAATACTTCTTAATATTGAGCCCATTTCTAGGCTCTGGTAAAGTATTAACCTTGAAATCAACCAGTCGATAAGCACCCTTTTCTAAGACTTTTTTCACAATGAAAGGTATGAACCACATGGGTTTGAACTTTCCTTCCCCCAAGGGATATTTATCTTGGTCGTAGACTAGGACAAGATCACCTTCAGAGAAAATCCGAGGGGGGATGGACCGATCCTACTGACACTTGACACATTGTTTGTGAGCCTCATTGGCCAAGGATGCGTATTGATGCTGCCTGTTGAGATGCTTGAGATATTAAAGACATTCCTCAAATGATGTAGCACCGGGAAGTAGTTCCACTGCCAACTTAAGAGAAGGGATTTGAAATTCAATGGGAAAGACTACCTCCAACCCGTAAATGAGTTGGAAAGGAGAAAAAAACGATAGTAGTTTTTACTGAAGTTCGATAAGCCCAAAGTGTCGAATACAACATCAAATTCCAATTTGACTTGGCCGAATTAATCGTTCACTGAAGAATAGTCTAGAGAGACTTATTAACAACTTCTACTTGACCATTCACTTGTGGGTAATATGGTGACAAATTTTCCTGTTTAAACCATAGTTTTGATGTTAATTCAAACATCATTATTTTATGAAAGTGACTGCCATGGTCTCTGACAATCTCCTTCGGAATACCAAACCTAGCTACAATGTGGTTAAAAACGAACAGGGCAGTCGTTTTCCCGTCATTGTTGAATGTCATAATAACTTCGACCCACTTAGTAAAGTATTCTACTGCTATGATGATATAACGATGCCCCCTGGATAAAACTAGGTGACATGTAGTGAAGTCAATCCCCCACTTCGTGAAGGGACTGGCGACAATAACTGGGAACATGGGAGCTGGGTGTGCCCGCATCTTTTGAGAGAAGATCTAGCACATGTGACACTTCTTTACTGCCTCAACACAATATTTTATTAATGAGGGCCAAAAGTATCCAACGCGAAGAATCTTTTGGGCTGTTTCCAACCTAGATAGATGACTGCCACATGCTCTTGTGTGACAGTCGTTTAAAACAAGCTCTGCTTCTTCGTGAGTGAGACATCGATGAAGAATGCAATCTATTCCTCGATGATACAAAGTGTCATCGAGGATAAGATGGTTTTGCGCTTGGTGGTGTATTCGTCGATGCTCATCACGAGAAGCAGAAGAAGGGAACTTCAAAGTCTGAAGATACACAAGTATATCTCCATACAAGGGGTCTGAAGATGCAATAAGAAAAATATCTCCTTTTATTGGTGACTCTTCGGGTGAAATATCACCACTTTCGACCAGAAGTTCCGAGATTAGTTCAACAAAGACCAAGGAATTTTTAGATTTCACTGAAACAAAATCCAAGTCAAACTCTTGCAGGATAACTATCCATCGAATTATTTTTCCGCCGATGACTCTTCGTGTTAAAACATACTGAAAAGGGTTCACGATGGTGATGACAGTGGTCTTGTGAAGTAATATGTAATGACGGAACTGTTGGGCAACATGGAAAACTGCCAAAGCAAGTTTCTCAACATGTGTGTAGTTGAGTTTCGATCCAACCAGGCCTCAACTAAGATAGTGTATAATGTGCTCTTCGAGTGTGTCATCCTCTTGGACCAAGACCATGCCACTGGTAGACTCTGCGACAACCAAATACAATAATAATTCCTTTCCATAATCTGGAGGACTGAGCAGAGGGGAAAACGTCAGGGCATGTTTCAACGCTTCGAAGGAGCGTTGAGTTACTTCATCCCAACAGAATGGGACCCCTTTTTTTAGAAGACGCATAAAACCTTTGGTAATATCGACATAGTTGGAAACAAAACATCAAAGAAAGTTGTCTTTCCCTTGAAAAATAACTCTTTTCTTTTGTGAAAAATAACCTATGCTACAACTACCAAAAAAGATGCATAACTAAATGCCACAAAATTTTTTACTTTATTTTTTGGAATGCTTGGAAAAGAAAAAACACAAGTAAATTATCCTTTTTATTTTTCAAATCATAAAACAGGATAAAGATAAAACATAACCCAAGACTAACACAGACCTTAGACCACTGCATAA
Source organism: Picea engelmannii (assembly GCA_009831015.1). Lineage (NCBI taxonomy): Eukaryota > Viridiplantae > Streptophyta > Pinopsida > Pinales > Pinaceae > Picea > Picea engelmannii. The sequence goes on along the minus strand of ML789763.1, from coordinate 636,665 downwards.
ACACACAGATTCACTAGAATCTAGAGGAGGATCTAATGCTTAAAGGCTCACTCTAAACCTCAAAAGAAAACAAAAGAAGATAAAGAACAACATGGGTTATTTAATAAGAGTAATTTAAGCTGAATCTTTAACCCAACCAAAGACAACTAACTGAGACTCTGAAGAATTCAAGAAGGCCTGAGAAGAACAAAGCTTCTTGTCAGGAAAGGAAACAAATACTTTTTTAAAAATGCTCCAAGACACAGAGACACGGGTTGTGTACAAGCATCCTGCGTATGTACGTGAGATGTATACTGTTCATACTGCGTATGTACGCGGACTAGACAAAGGATAGGGTGTGTACAGCTCTGGAAAATTTCAAAAAGAAAAAAGGATTGGATAACTGACTGGGAGGGGAAGGTTGGTAGGCACCTGGAAGGTGACCAGAGACCCTAAACTGACTCACTAAACCTAAAAATCTCAAAAATAAATTGAGAAAACAAAATTAAACCAAAATATCCCACTAAGACCCTAGAGAGACTCCCTAGTGGAGTCACCAAATCTGCTACAGGCAAAATTCCCCTATAATGGTTCTAGGTACAGGTAGAGAACTAACTTCCCTTAAAAGACTATTCTACCCTTAATCTACCCATAAACTATCTAAACTGAATGACAAGAGAGAGGAAAGAAGGTCAATATGTGCACCTTTGGTCCTTGCGATTGGTGTAGACCTATTTCGCCTTTGCAACTTCCTTTATTGCGGGTCTCCTCCCAAATCCAACCTGGAAAAACTTAGGAAAACAATAATACAACACATACAATCTTTACTTATCACTTTCAATGTTCAGATATAGACATAAATGCATAAATCAATAAAATCATATAGACATAATGTTTTGGGACAATAATGAACTCTTTTATTCAATATTAAGATAAGAAAGATTACAACCTTCATCGACAATCGCTCCGTGAACCAGGTCCGAGGTCCTCTATCATGGCTCCAAGTGCATCAATATCATGAAATCTTATCACAACTAACTTATCACTTGGGAAAGGAGAAAGGGTTGTATAAGGAGAAAGGGCTGGAGGGGAATGCTGAGGCCAAAACTCAGAATAGGATGCAAAACTTGGGCTAAGAAGGGGAAGGGATTTTGGCAGAGTTTTCCTATTCTCTTGCTTGTCTTTCAAATGAGACTGCAATACCTATTTTTATATGAGAAAAATATGGTTATTTGGTTTGGGGATGGGATACAATGGGTACAATGGTTGGGAAACCCTCTATAGCCTGTAAACTCCGTCAAATTCCTTGCAATTTTATACTTTTTGCAACTTTTGGAGGTAAACACGGGCTAACTAGCATGCAACTCACATATGTATGTGGGGTAATTAGTATGCAACACGCGTGTGTACGCGGGATATCAGTTCAGTAGGGCGTGTACATTTTCCAAAAAATAGTTTTTTAAGAAGAAGCCTCAACAATATGTTGGAAAAATGTGTAAGTGGAAAGGAAAATGTCATGTATGCATAATTAAGGCATTTTTGGACTATAACATTGACTCTGTGAGTTGTATGGATCCATATTGGATTCCCCATTTACCCTTTTTGTCTAGACAATTTCTTCTTTTGTGCATGAATGATAATAACACATTCCACCATAGATCATATTGCCACTAGGATGAGTGCGTCAAGTTCATACAATATATTTAGTCAACTTCTATTGACATTCAAGTCACTTTCATAAGATTATGTCCAATATTCAAGTCACCTTCATAACATTATGTCCAATATTGACAATGTTTGACATTCAAGTCACCTTCATAACATTATGTCCAATATTGACAATGCTTGAAATTATTTCCAATATTGACAATGATTCTCAAACCAATCAATCAATGATACTTCACCTATCTATCAAGGTTGACATCAATGACAACTGAATTTCCAACAATCTCCCCCTTTGTTATTGATGACAACCTTAGTAAAACAATCTTACTCCCCTTGTGAACATATTCTTTATTTTGAGTCCTCTGAGCTGACTTTGTTTTACTCTTTTTCTCTCCCCCTTTGAAAAAAAACACAGAGGGGATTTCTTTTCTCTTCCTTGGATGATTCTCCCTCTTAGGTGATTCTCCTCCCCAAGGAGATGCTCTCCTTGTCTTTGTCCCATTTATTTTGGACTTTGTTTTACTGTTTATCTATCCCCCTTTGACATATTTTTGTAGTGATCAAGTATTTTAAACATAATCCAATGGCTTCCTCATTTGATGACTAAATTAAATACTCCCCCTGAGTTTTTACTTATTCATAGGGTTTTATTGTATTCTCCTTTGTCATAATGGACAAGGGTGTGAATCTTACTGATCTTCTTAATATGTTTATTCTTCTTCTTGATATTCTTTAGTTATTTGATTCCAATAGATCTTTACTATTCTTTGATATCATTAATAAATTTTCTCTATTCATACTCTGTCTTTATATATTTTGAATTCCTTTTGTTTCTTTTGTCTTTAGATATTATTTGTTTTTTTTCATCACACTATTCTACAGACTGATTTTCTTTTGAGAGTTCATCATCATCACCACTGTTTTGTGCACCATGATCTTCTTCATATTCTTCTTTAGAAATTCTTATTCCTTGAGCTTCTTCCTTTTAATATGCAAAGATATTAACTTCACATTTCTTATTAGGAGTTTCATCCATTAGTTTATTGTTATCAATTTCATTTTTAGGTGCAAGATATTCATCATCTTTCTTGTTTTCTTCTTCAGATTTTCTTCTCCATATCTTTACATTAGACACTCTGTTTGATGAAATTTTCTTTTCTACATTTGTCCTTTGAGATTTATTCTCTCTTCTTTTCTTCCAAAATTCATTAGATTTCCTTCCTAAATTGTATGGATTATTTTTCATGGGTTGTCTTCTTGATTTCCTGTAGTCTTGGCATTTGTGCCCAAACTTATCATAGTTGTATCATCTCATTTTATAACACAAAATTGATGTGTACCCAACATAATTGCATCTCCAACATCTCATTAAGTTATTTGACCTTCCTGAAATTTTATTTTCATGAATCTTGCATTCCAATGCTTTGTGACCAAATTTATTACAAGAAAATTAATAACCATTGAAGGTGTTTCCATACTCAAGTCTGTTGTGACATGAGAAGTCTTCCTTTTGATATGTTTCTTGTTTTTGACTTTTATAGCTTCCTTCCTCGACAAAGTTCATGGATTGTTTTTGGTTTGTGACTGTACCTTTTTCCTTTGAGGAGTATAATCCTTTATCATGTTTTTGAAAGATGCTCCATTTTCCACCTTATTCTTTCTTATTATATCCAAGACCGGTTTTGTCATCAGTTGGTCTTTGACTATTCTAGATCCTATCTAAGATAGCTGAGTTGTTCTGGAATTTGACAGTTGCTTTTTTCTTTTCATTAATTTTTTTGAGGTTGATAACTTCCAATTCCAACATGTGACATGTTTCTTCCCTTTTAGTCAACTGGATCTTCAAGGCTTATTCTCTTTCCTTAGCTTCTTTAAGTTGAGTCTTTAGATTGATGACCATTTCTTCTCTATCATCCAACACTTCTTTGTAGTTATTGGTTTTTTCATATGTCTTCAACTTCTCTATTTCTTTTGTTAGATAAAGAACTTCAGTCTTCAATCTTTTGATTTCTTCCTTGTTCTCTAGCTAAATCCTTTTGAGTTTGACGACTTCCATTTCCAACGTGTGGCACAATTATTCCTTTTTAGTCAACTGGCTCTTCAGGGTTTCTTCAATTTCTTTAGCTTCCTCAAATTGAGGCTTTAGAGTGTTGAACAGTCCTTTTGTTTCTTCTAATTATTTTGTGAATTTATTGAATTTGTTATATGTCTTCAATTTGTTCATTTCTTTTGTTAGATTAACAACTTCAGTCTTCAATATTTTGATCTCTTCTTCTTTGTATTCTAGCAGAGTCTTTTTTTATTTCTCTTCATGGTTGTTAGACTGATCTAACTATTGTAGTAGCAACATATATTTATTTTGAAGTTTCTCCAACTCTTCTAAAATGCACATAACTATGTATTCAAGATTGTCAAGAACATCCTTAGTAACTTCAATATATAGACCATTTCTTGGTTCCATACTAATCACTTCAAATGTAGCTACAACATCAGTCTTAAAATCTAATAGTTTTTCTCTGGTGAATACTGAGGTATTCATCAACTCTTTGACATAGTAGTCTTCTCTATTGATGAATGGGGTTTGCATCAATTCTTTGATGGAATTGTACTCCTTTGTGTTTTGTTCCTTATTTTGATTAGAATTCTCTTTATCTATATTTTGTTCTTCAATATGATTGAAATTCTCTTTTTCTGTGTCTTGTTCTTTATTATGATATGAATTTTCTTGTTCTGTATTTTGTTCTTTATTCTGATAGGAATTATCCACTTCTATATCTTGTTCTTTATTATGATTGGAATTCTCCTTTTCTATGTCTTTTCCTTTATTTTGATAAGAATTCTCTAGCTGGAGCCATAGTACTTTAGCAAAGGTGCAATGTACCATCTTTTCTTTGACTTGGTTTGACAGTCCATTCTAGATTTCCTATAATGCTATTGAATTGTTTTCTTTGCTTCTTTTGTAGTTTTGGATTTGTTCTTTGAGGTAGTTGAGTACCAAGGTTTAGATACTACTGAGTCCCAAACACCATATCCTCTTGACTTCATATACCTTTTCATTCTTTCCCTCCATGAAGAGTAGTCTGTTCCTTCAAATAAGGGAGCTTCATTTATGGAGAGAGCCATTTGTCCACCCATTTCTTTAGAATCTACCTTCTGGTTTTTAAACTGTGCTGAAGGCACCAACTTTGATACCAATTGTTGAAACACACACTGACATTGAGAAGGGGGGGGGGAGTGAATCAGTGTGTAGAAATTTTGGCTACTTTTCACACTTTCATAGATTAACTATATTAACTGAATAATATATATGCAGTTCAATTAATTATTCATAAACATGTATAACAAAAACTGTATGAAGTAGATAAAATATCATTCTTTTATTTAGTTAACTTGAATGAAGACAAATAAAATCAATCCTTTAATATCTTCAACTTCAACTGAATATGAGAGATCAAACTCTCTGATACAATACCCAGGTTTTAGTTCTCAGATCCAACTGAAAAATGAGGAATCCAACCCTCATAACAAGACTTGACTTGTTGATCTTAGATCTAACTGAGATGTGAGGTATCCAATCCTCATGACAAGACTCGACTTATAAACATGCACCAACCTGATAGAATGAACTTTCATTCAATCCATTTTATCTATATATATATATAGATATATCCTTTGTATTCTTGTGCTTATATAGTCCTCCAAGGGGTGACACTTTGAAATAATGTTTCTTTGGAATGAAACATTGCACCCCTTCATTAATTAACAGAAATGGTTAATTGATTTTCGTACACAAAATTAGACATTGATTTCGTACAAATATTTTGGAGATATGGAAACAAATTTTACAATTCTATGACATGGATTTTGTGCAGAATATGCCCAATTAACTGACACATGGTAATTTTCCCTAGAACATGTGCGAGGTGTCTGGTACATGTGGTTCTTTGAAAGAAACTTGCCCAGATTTTCCTTTCGTCATCGTATGCCAGATCGACTTCAGTACATTTTACCTTTTCATAAATGTCTAAATTGACCTCTATATATTTCCTTTGTTGATGACTAGTTAAACTCAAGTTGTAAACATTTTATTTGATGGTGGATATTAAAATCGATTCCCTCTCAACTATTAGTTACTAAATATTTGACTTGGTCTCACCATTTTTCGTATTTGCTTCCTTATTTGACCGACAAACATCTTTTTGGTCGACTCAACTAGGAGAAATTTTGACTTGAGTATTTCAATTCTAGTTGACCCAAGTTGCTTCAACCTCGACTCAACTTCTATTTTACCGATTTAAGTTTTCTTCGAATTTGACCTTTAGGTTACTTCTTTCTTGGACCGACTCGACTTGGAAGAAAACCAACTTGAAAAATTCGACTTTGGTCATCTCGACTTGCTTTGGCCAACTTGTATTTCCCGACTCAATTTTCTTTCGAGTTTGACCTTCAGGGTAATTTACTTCACTTATACTAGGACTGATCTTTGAATTCTTCAACTTCTACTTTTATGCTTATCCGATTTCGATCTTCGACTTCTTCAACCTCTTCGATTTCGACCTTTGATCTCTTTGCTTAAAGCTTCAACTTTTTCAATTTCTTACTGAGATGTTTATACTAGACTTCTTGATGTTTATTGCATTTTATTGAAACACTCGACTTTGATCCTTTATCCTTGCATTTAGTTAGTCGACTTGACCCATTTAATTGTTTCCACTCCACTTAAGGTTTGACTGGTCGAGATAATTGTTTCTGACTCGACTTAAGGCTTGACTAGTCGAAACTTTTCTTGCTGAGACTTTTATACTAGACTTATTGACTTTGTGACTTGTATGGATCCATATTGGATTCTCCATTTACCCTTTTTGTTTAGAAAATTTATTCTTTTGTGCATGAATTTTAATAAGACATTCCACCATAGACCATATTTCCACTAGGGTGAGTGCATAAAGTTCATACAATATATTTAGTCAACTTATATTGACATTCAAGTCACCTTCATAACATTATGTCCAATATTCAAGTCACCTTCATAACATTATTTTCAATATTGACAATGCTTGACATTCAAGTCAACTTCATAACATTATGTCCAATATTGACAATGCTTGACATTCAAGTCAACTTCATAACATTATGTCCAATATTGAAAATGATTCTCAAACCAATCAATCAATGATACTTCACCTATATATCAAGTTTGACATCAATGACAACCAAATTTCCAACAATTAGGAGCTATAAATAATATAAAGTCATAGTGCATGTAGTAGTGTTTCCCTATGTGGAAGCCATTTCATGGATTGTGAAGCATTTTGATATGGATAATAGGTACATAATGAATGCTCAAGGCTTCCCAATCACATGCTTCTAGGATTTAATAATTTCCTCTTGCGATCATTTAGAGGATGGGGAAAAGGAATTGGACAAGAAGCTAGTGAAGAATTTCCTGCACATCCTAAGAGAGCTCTTGAAGAGTTGGTACAAGCTTGGAAAGGTGTTCAAGACTAGTTTTTCCAATGAATATCCTACAAACCTACTCAGGCTATCATACCAATACGTAGTGGAAATGATATGCATGCTTTATGAGGAACTCGATGCCCATAAATTCAAAATAATATGGGCACCTATATTGTACTATTTCATGGACACCGGTTTGACATTCAACTAGGTAGACATATTATCCTCTACCTTGGAGGAAGCACTCGCAGTATCCAAGCCAAATTTTCTAGGGAAGTTTTCGAGCTTCCATATTTCATCCTACCTCCTCGATGTGATGTGTACATGCCACACTTATCCTCATATGGGATGGGCATGTAAACTTTGTGATCCTCCAATTCACATCTACTTAAAGGTTCTATGGAAGCACATATATCATTTTGAATACCAAAAAATCTATGAGAATTTCCTAATCCCATTATACCAACTCATATTTGGTTCTCTAGCGCCCTGCATGATAAATAAGGCTCAGACCATATTCAAAAGGATATAGGATTGATATCTCCTTGAGCATGACACCTACATGAGAATATGGAGCTACCAAGCTCCCCACCTTCTCCCAAAATATGTCCCAGATAGATTTTTATTACAAGAGATCACATATCAGATGGTCATACACAGGGTAGGTGCAACATTATACAACGACAAAAAATACATCAAGCCTCCTCTCCCACTCTGGGTAGGGTCATACTCATTTCAATATGTCAAGGAAGCAAAATTAGTAGTGAACATGCTAGCATCTTTCCACTTTGATGAAGAAATATTCCAGAGGCACGATCCTCTAGCCGTCATAAGCACCCACTATAGTAAATGAAAGTACATATGGGATTACACAAGTGACATTTGGGAGGAGGATTACAAAAAATTGTCAAAAGGAGAGGAAACCCACTAGGAAGAATAAAATATGGGCAACGAGCTAGAGAGGCTCAACATAAAATTGAAGAAGAGGTTACAACAACACCAACAACAACACAAACAACAACAACATCCGAGGTAACAACAACTGTAGCAAAAAATAAAATAAAATAAACAAAATTTGTTGAATCAAAAGAAAATAAGAAGATAAAAGAAGAGGAAGTTGAGCAGAAACAAAAGAAAGTGACAACAAAAGAAGCAGTAACAGCCAAAGCGGCCACCAAAAAACAAAGGAAGAAGGAGAAACCAATGAAAGGAGAGAAGGGGAGGATGACTGAAATAATATAGAATAAATAGAATGAGCTGAAGCATAAGAAAAAGTAGCAATGGAAGTAGCAACAACAATAGTGGAAGCAATAATAGCAACACTGATAGCCAAAGTAGAAGCTGCAATAGAGGAATAAAAAAAAATGAGGAAGAATAAAAAAATAACAACATAGATCCCACGGTGAGGGATATTACATGATCATCAAATGACATCCCACTCATAGGGGGAAATTTCCCATTAGGCAAGTTGGGATTGGGAGAATTTACACCATTGAAGGATATGAAGGTGGAAAATTTTAACGCCTTCAAATTTGAAAAAGAATCTGGTAAGATAATTTTGCAGAAAACCATAAAGATACCATTGTTTGAAAAGTATACCTTATCAGTAATGAAAAATACTAATGTAATAGAATATGTCAGAGATGATCCTCTTTCAATCTCCTCAGCCAGTGTCACTTTCACACTAGCTTCAAAGAAAAATCTAAAATATTTGGTGCATGAAAATGAGGAGAAAGATGAAAGAACAAGAGCATTAGAAGAGGAGTTCCAATGTAGTAAAAGGGACATGGAAAACATCAAAGAATTCAGGGTATGTGAAGAGGGAGTTAGGATAGAACTCGACAAGATGGCAATGGATATATATGCAAATATACAAGTTTTCCACCATATATCCACCTAGATTATGGCCAAACAAAATAGATCCCAAACCAAGAACATATATTTTTCCACAATCAGAGAAGGTTTGAATGAGATGCAGTGGTGTATTATGAAAAACAATGACGATCCGCCATAATTTCAATGCATAATAGAGTGAGAGAGAAAGCTCAACTACAATGTACTTGACAACTACCAGCAAGCCAGGGAAAAGGTTGAGAATGATATGAATAATTTACTCTTAGAGAATACACACAACTCCACAAAGCAACGTACATTCTGGCTCACAAAAGTCATCTCCCTTCGATCAAAGAGTTGGGAAAGTTGAAGACTGATGAACATATTTTCTTATTGGTGGAAAAAATATGAAGTAAATACAAATATATGTTGGAATTGCGACCAAAGTGATAATGGATTTAATGAATGATCATCTCGTGAAACCAATAAGGGCCCAAAGTATGATTCAAGCCTTCATGGGAAATTTAAATAGAGATATTAAAAACCTCTCATAGAATGCACAAACTCATGAGGTTTCTTTGGAATCACTACTTTTTGACATAATTGTTTCTATTTCAGGACAACATGAAGTATGGACAGCTTACTTAAGGGATAAGAAAAAATAAAGGGGCACATAATAAAATTCGAAATTATTCTCTCCCACCCTTTCGTTGTCTTTTCTATGATCATTACACATTTTGTATCTATTGTAACCTACACAAAGAAAGTTGAAAGGGAAGGTGAAAATACATGTAACTACTTCTTGCATAACTCAAGAAACCTTGATAGGAAGTTACTTAGGAACTATAAATATAGGAAGAGACACAGTTTGAAAGGGCTCTTCAACTTTGTAATTTTGGAGAACTACTTTTCTAAGAATAAAATTGATAATCCCCTAGGGCCATTTTTTGATGAAGAGAAATACTAGTCGTTTAATGGTTATTTTATTTAAACTATTTCAAGTAAATGTTAGGTTGTCTTGGAGCATTGTAAGGATTTCATTGCACATATAGAATTTTCTTTTGTGAACATAATTTTTTTGCAGCTGTTGTCTTTCTCTTTTATTAACTATTTAAAGATGATGATAAGGTTTATTTTTATGAATGTATAGCTTAGAATTATCTTGTTATTATTCCATACACATATGTTATTGATCTTTGTTTCTCTCTAATATCTATTTGAAAGAAAGTTATTGCAGTGATTACTAGCATGTCGATCTGTTCATTGTTTACCCTTAGTTTCTCCTAACTAGGATAGGTTAGAATATATTTTCCTTTTGCAAGTATTTTAGTTTACATATGCATTGCCTTGAATTAAACCATTCATTGACACCCCAACCCAGTAATGGAAACTAGGCTAGAATCTAGATGGGTCTCCTAATACAAATGATGCAAATTATATCAAGATCTCGTACTGGGGAAGACCCATGTCTATTGAAGGGATTTTTTCCTGCATCAACATGTTGATGACTTTATCCTCAATTGAAATGACCCTAAAATTTTAAACCATGTGAAATATATCCTTAAAAAGAAATTTGAAATGAAAAACTTAGGATATTTTGCATTATTTCCTTGGCCTCCAAGTATTGCAAACCAAGAAAGGAATATTTCTTTCCCAATATAAGTATGCTTGTGACCTTCTTTCCCCCCTTCACATGGATGATTCTGAAACAATCACTTCTCCCTTCCAGTATGGATTCAAATTTGTTGCCACTTGTACTAATCTTGAAGTCCATGCCACTTTGTACCATCCGTTAGTTGATAGCCTCTTATATTTGACTCATACCCAACTTGATATTTCCTTTGTTGTTGGTGTTGTTGCCTAGTATATGAAAATACCCCATGAAGTTCATTGGAAAGAAGCTAAAATGATACTTTGTTATGTCAGGGGTACAATTTAGTTTGGGATACATTATAGCTCAGAGGGGATCCTTTGTTGGTTGGTTTCATGAATTCAGATTGGGTCGTCGACCCTGATAATTGAAAGTCTACTGTAGGTTATGATTTCATCCTTGGTTCTGGAGCTCTCACTTGGGCTTGTAAGAAATACTAGGTTATTTATCTTTCTTTAGCAGAAGAAAAGTACCAAGCATCGATTAATGCAAGTCAAGAAGCCTTGTGTCTTCAACATATCCTTTCAGAGTTTGGATTCCAGCAACAACATCTGACCACCCTATGGTGCGACAATCAAAGTGCCATCAATATTTCCAAATATCCAGTTCAAAATTAGTGCATAAAACACATTGATATACACATGCACTTCATCATAAATCTCATTCATGATTGAGTTATTGAAGTGCTCTTCTTCCCTACAGAAGATCAAGTTGCATACATTTTCACAAAGTCTCTTATAGAAGTGAAGTTTTCCAAACTTTGATATATGTTAGGATTTTAGGAAGTTTTCATTAAGGGGCTCTAATGACTACTTCATTATCCTATTGTGTTTCCTTTGTAAATTCTTCAATTATATCCCAAGTTGTTCTTGAGGGGGGATGTTAGGATATTTAGACACTTAGGAGTTAGTTAAGGTCAACTTGGTCTAATGTATCGTTAGAGTAAAGTGTGTTTCTTTAGTATGCATTTGTAATCCGTGGTCATGTTATGTTCCTGACATAGAGTGATATGATGATTCATATTCTCCTTGATCTTAACGACTACATTGATTTGTGGCTTAGCACTTGATTGATCCATGATATATATTTATAGAGCATGGAGGGTCATTTTTATATGATTGATTTTCATAAATTCTCTTGTAAAAAAATTCTTTTGCATTAATAAATTGCCTCAAGTGGTGACGTTGTCTAGGGCCATGGATGTTTCCCCATAGGGGTTTTACCATGTAAACATCGGTGTCTTGATATTTTATATGGTTGTGTCAGTGGTTACTAAAGGTGTTTGTTCTCTATTGGAATACTTTTGTTCTTGATTAAATAATTTTTGGGTAGGGTGAGACATTTTCTACGTGGGGGAATAAAAAATAAAAACATATGTGATAAAGACATAACATCCCTCCTCACAATGTCACTGGGCCTTCCAATATCTCTTGAAAATGGGGCATGAACCCATCAAAAGAGAGGCTAGTGAAGATATGAAATAATAGTTATAATGATGGGTAGAGGGTGCATATCCCGAAATAGATGGTGATATTTCCCAATAGGCATTCAAAATATGACCTAGGTGTAGTTGAAGCCCACAACTGCCACCTTTGTAAAACAAATACTTGTTTTGGGCCATTAGGTTACATTCTTTAGGTGGGACAGGGGACTCTTAGAATCAAATGGTGGTCACGTGTCAGGATACCTCACAAGATATTGGTGTCTCAAGAAGGCTCGTGTGGAACAATTGGACCTAAGCTTCATCCCTTCATGGGTATCTCCCTGGCTTATGGTGTAGGAACACTTGATTGGAAGGATTCGAAGTTCCCGAAACAATCACCTACTAAGTTTTAAATGGAAAGTGATAATGTTTTTTTTTTGGATACCTACCCATAGGATCCTAAGTTAAACTAAAATGTGTTTTGTGACTACTCGAGCGAGATTTTAATGAGTTATTAGAGTTGTGTGTGTGTGTGTGTGTGTTATATTTTTGGGATAAAGGTCATGGACCAATCTTGTTTCTTAAGGGTGTGTTGAAGGATCTTTGAGAATAATTAAGTCTTTATGATCCTCCTAGATCTCTTGTGGGAACAGGGAGGAGATCATACTTTGACAAAAGTGAGCCTTAGATGCCTTAATCTGTGTGAATGTGATTGTGTGCAAGGGTGAAAGTGTGAAAAAAATATGGTCATGATTGTATTTGCAACATGTTGACATCATGGGGTCCATTAATCTTCTTTTAATTAACCACTAAATGTTTTTTTTCAATCCTTGTGTAATGGAAAAACTAGTACTAAATAGTAAAATATGTGGACAATTTGTGGTCCTTTCCAATCCTTAACTTCCTAAGTGTTCTTTGCAAAATATAAAACTTCCCTAGGTTGTATGATGATGTGGATAATAGGGGTCCTTTAAAATATTTATCTCTCTACTATTTGTATTTGCAATAGATGAACTATGAGGTGCACAAGTGCTTTGGCCTCACCTAGTGACTTGTTTGAATTTGAAAAAACTTTGGAAAAAATCAAAGGAAATATTTGAACATTTGAGGTGCTCACCTATCACTTTAATTTAATCTCTATGTTTGTTTCCCAATGGAGATGGAGAATTCTCATAAACCTCTTTCTGATTCACCAATATCACTTGAGAGAGTGTGAGGTGAAGAACATACTTTGAGTTAGACAAGAAATATCCTAGGAAAAAAATAAAGTGATTGATGAAACAATGTAACTAAGAGTTCATATTCTTTAAATATCCATCCATGTGGAAATATAAAATAAATTGTGGTTCTTTTAATCCTCACTATTAATATATATTAGCTAATTTACCATGCAATAACATACTCAAAGTAGGATTCTTTAGGTTTACAAACTACAATAAAATAAACTGTAAACCCCTATTGGTAGGTCGGGGTGAAAAACACCCTCAACTTAGGAGAAAAGAGGGTTTGTATGGGTCATTGAGGTGACATTTGTGCTGATGTGTGTAGAATGTGAAAATACATAATTTGGTTACATGTGCAAATTGTGTGCCTCTACATGACTATTCTTTCAAAAGATGCATAGATTCTGTCATTGCAGATGTAAAAAAAAAATAAGGATGAATTATGAAGAAATGAGGGTCCAAGCAATTGGGTTGGATTCTCAGGTTGGTCGGTTTGGTTTCATGAAAAACCATAGAGATGAGAGAATGGGATATCAAAGCCTACAATGGGAGAAATTAGATTTATAACCATGATGGATTCATCATTGTGTTTTTCCAAATTTTCCACATGGGTGAGCAAAAAGAGGCAATTAAGTGTTAGAGTAGGCTTAAATATCACCATAGATATTTGTTAGTGTTAGTGGAACACTATAAACATGTAATATATAAAAAAAAACAACCAAAATAAGAATACACAAAAATAAAATAAAAATAAGATGAAATATGATTACCATTGGATAATACTAATAATGATAAGAGCTTAGAGGATTGGGTGAGAACAAGGGGCTCTCATTCTCCTTGGGAGGGTCCTTTTTCTTCCCAAATAGAACCTTCTCTCTCTATGAGTGTACAAGAAGGTGCAAGAAGCTATTCAAAGGGAAGAGGTCCAATGAACTAGTTTTGTTACTATGGATGTAAGGATGAGGCTTTCATAAATGGTTCTCCATTCTCATAGAGATAGCATAACTATGCCTTTTCTTCTATATTTTGTATGCATAACAATGGCTTCTTTTTATAGTATTTATTTAAGCTCACAAACGATTGATATCAAGTGGGAAATGGATGAAACTTGGGCGTGGTTCCCCATTTCTAAGTGGACATGGAACCACTTATGGTACCAATCCTAAATGTTGAAAGGATCAAGGCCCTTTAGTACCATGGATGGAAGAATTCCATGATGGTATTTTTACCATAAATGCCCCAAATGCAGTTGAGATATCACTTCTGGTCGGTCCATGCGAATTTTAAAGGGAACAATCATGTGAACGCATGCAAATCACACGTGCACGTGCATATCACACAAAAAGCCACATTATCGAGTCACATGATTTATAAAAAGACCCACTTTCAATAGTTTTCTTCTTTGCTGAGTGTGGTATATTAATGCAACGAGTATTCACTTTGGTGCATTGGAATGATATCTTTTCCAGTGATCACCTATATAGCTCTAATAGTGATTTTTGGGTGATAATACCTGACTTCTCAATATTTTGGATGGAGGACAATATTATCAATGAACTACAATAGTGGCTTGTAACCCCACATAACTTGGTGAAAATAGACCCTACAACCTCTCTTAGTATTACACCTTAGTAAAAAGGGTCAAACCATTGAGTTATCCCTTGGTAGTGTGTTTTTTTTAGTAGTTATATGAACATTAACACTATTGATATTTTCAATACTTGTATTATACATGAATTACTATGATATAATTACATAGGGATATGATATATATACAACTGGGAGTGGTTGTTGACAATGACCCATGTTCAAATACTCACACACATGATATTCCTTTACTTGGGGTTTTCCTTATGTGGCTATTGGTTATATTGAATATTGTTTTGCATAGTCATAGTTAAGGTTTTATATAAAAACTTCTATAGCTAAACCATGCAAACAGGGTTACAAAATACAAGGTAGTCAAACAAGCCTTACCGATGAGAATTTCATTACACATGTTCCATTAAAAGATAATTACAACTATTTTCCCAAAAACAACTAATTATAGAATGACAGGTGTATTTCCTAACATGTTTTCCTAATAAAAGAATAACATGGCAATACATGAAAATAATAAGAAATAAATATTAAGAGATTAACTAAGCCTAGATTGGGTGTCAATATTTAGATTCACCTGTGATATTGATTCTTCCTATTCCATTTCCACAATGGTAGAGGTGATAAAATGGAATAATGAGGCTCTAAAAAAATGTGAAATATGGAAGACAATATTTTCCATGGAGGTACTAGATAGGCCAAGTGATGTAGAATCCACAAAAGGTGTCCATAATGCTAGGTGGAGGAGATTCCATAAGAGCATGGGGAAGGTTGATATAGTCGAGGCCATTTCCTGTTACTTCCCCCATTAGACAATGATGACGGTGGGTGTCTTTGCTCCCACTCCCTTAGATTGAGTATGTGATATTTGGTTTCAGTAGCACATTAGTACTTTATCCCATTCCCCCCCCTTAAGATGGAACTCAAATCCTTCTTTCCAACGATTCCATTTCAAGTTTGAGTAGGAAGAGTTTTCACTTTTCCATCACATCCCTCTCACATTCTTTCAAGCTATCTTCTGTACCTTCCTGTACCTGTATCCATACTCGAACAAGTACCATACCCGTACTTGTACCTATACCTGTACCTGTAGCTGGTTTGCTTAGGAAATGGACTAAAGAGGTAGGTTGTTAGGCCTGTGGGATATTGAATAGGCGGGTTGTTAGGCCCATGAGCAATTTCTCTCTAGGTGAGAGAATTGCAGGGAATTGATTCCCGAAGGTGATAAACTACAACTACAGGGCTTTGAGACTTCCTTTCCGGCCTGTTGCTGAAGCCCTGGAAGGGAAGTGGGGCAGCCGAGGGATTGTTGAGCAGAGAAGGGTCACACTTCACAGGGTGGGACAGGCATGTGGGGAATGAGGGACTGTAGGATGTTAGTTTGAGTTGGCACCTGTGACATCGTCTTTCTTGTTGTCTGAGATACGTCGACCTAGTTAGGAATCCCTTTACCTGGGTGGAGTTTAGTCCTAGCTCGGGGGTGACCCACTGCTGAGAGTGATGAGTAGCGTGGTCTAAGGATGAGAGGTTCGTGGAAGGTATGCACACAGTTGGTGATATTATTACTAAGATAAGTGTCAATTGTGTGATAAATTACATGCTACATTATTATTTATGTGTTTATTTTTATGAGTTTATCCTATGTGTGGATTATAATTGTCTTTATATTTATGGGTATTGCTTGTCTATGCTGCATGTATATGATACTATTATTTCTGTATGAATGTGTGCATTTACAGAGTGGATTTGTCTATTTTGAGTTATATATATAAAGTTCTTCAAGAATTTCTGTGTGTGTATGTTTTAATTTGCATACAATTCGAAAATGTTTACGTGGCATAACCTAGTTGGATGCTGGGGATGTTACAATATGGTATTAGAGCTTCAGTTTTCAACACTGAGCCTTGATGGGCCAAGAAAGTTGAGTTGAGGTGAAATTCCACAAAGAATTGATTTCAAAGTGGTGAAATTTCAAGTTACAGAGCGTCCATGGTAAAATTTAGAAGCAATGATGTGGAATTGGGAAAAAACCCCAATTTCTGTTATTAAATTCATGGGAAAATTGAGAAATTTGGCCAAGTGGTAAGATATTCTTGATTTAATATCTGTTCTAGGAAATTCATACTTGGAATTGGTCGAATTTGAAGTTACAGGGAAGCCATGATAGATGGAGCGAGAATAGTTGATTTAAAATTCTCAATTTGTGAATTGAGTTTGGGAAAATTTCGTTCTAGAAATGTCAACCAACAATGATTTGTTGTTACATAGGATGAATTGGTGTTATCAGGGTGAAATTGAACAAATTTCATAGTTTCAGAATGTCTATGGTAAAAATTGGGAAAAAGTTAGGCAAAAGCTCCAATTTCTGCAGCAGAATTCATGAGGAATTGATGCTCATAAAAATGAATGTGTGCAGATGGGCACACTAAAAATGCATGGAGGCAGTGAAAAGCTTGTGATATGTGGAAAAATATTGACGTGCAGGTGTGTGCGCTAAAATTTGGCACTGTGTGGTGCAGAGTGGAATTGTGCAGAAAAATATTTGCGTGCGGGTGCGCGCGCTAAAATTTAGCGCTGCACAGTGCAGAGTGGCATTGCGTGAAAAAATATTGGCGTGTGGGTGCGCATGCTAAAATTTGGCGTTGCGTGGTGTAGAGTGGCATTGCGTAGAAAATATTGGTGCATGGGTGTGCACACTTAACATTTGGCACTACGCAGTGCAGAGTGGTAATGCGCGAAAAATATTGGCGTGAGGGTGTACGCTCTTAATTCTGGTGCCATGTGGTGCATCGTGGTAATGTGTGGAAAATTTTGGCGCGCAGGTGTGTGCACTAAATTTAGCATTGCACGATGCAGATTGAGTGACACATGTGTAATAATGGCACACACGATGTGCAGACGCATAATAATGGCACGTGTGGTGTGCGTAGTATTGACATAGCTCAAAGGATCTTGTTGGTGCATGCGCAATGTGGGTAAATGTTGTCATGCGACAATTTAGCTAATGGTGCGCGTAGAGTACTGGTGCGCGGTGGAGGCATACTAAAATTTGTAATGGTGCAATGCATAGAGTAAAATGCATGCATAATATTAGTGCACAACACAAAAATTGCACGCAATAGGTATTAGTGCATGAACCAAAATTGTGTGCAGTGGATATTGGCACGCGACACAAAAGTAGTGCACACTAGTTATTGGTGCAACAGAGAAGTGATCCACATTGGTTATAGGTGCGTGGAGAACACACTACCTTATGGTGTTGCTGTGCATGATAAATATGGGTGTACATGTTCAAATTTGTGCGTGCAAATTCTTTTTCATGGTCTACAATAGCGGAAAACCAACGAATTTCTGTGACATTTTATATTGTTTGAAGGTCATCTTTTTGCAACACGTTTTTGAGGCCCTAAACAATGTTTTTAGCTACTCAAAAACTACTAGAACAGAGTGTACCAAGGTACACTATGTCTTTGCAACTCAAATAAAAGAGCCCAGAGAGAGATTTCTAATGGTGTAAACTGTTCGTCAAATGAAGCTTTTATGAGGAAGTTACAAGACAAACATTGGAGGGTAAATTTTAAGATCCAACTAACTTCAAAGGGCCATAAATTTCTACTCCGGAATCAGATTGAGGCACAAGAGAAGTCTATGGAAAGAAATGGAACCATAGAAGACAATATTAGAGATGAATTAAATTTCTGGGAATGTTAAAAATGATTAATATGGAAAAGAAGGAACTTGTAGCATTCCAGATCAAAAACACTAATTGGCCTAGAAATTTAGCAGACTGTAACTAGCAGCTTGGAACCCGGAAAGAGGTGAAAATTGGACAAACTATCCAAAATATGTATATTAAGAAACTCAATTGAGATCCTACTAAAAATCCAATGGAGTAGGTGCAAAAATGCATAATTACAACGCATAATTACACCAAGTTGAAGAGTGAACAGAAACATTAATTGACAATTTTCAAATAACCATAACTTTTTGCTCAAGAATCAGAATTGAGCATGGAAGCAAGAGTTGAAAAGGTATTGCACAATAGAATATAATTATTCACTCAGAAAATTGATCTGGGTATTCAATTTTCAGGAAATCAGAAGAAAGAATTATGATGCATTATTGAACCATAATGGTTCATATTTTCATGAAATTGTTGAATCAGTTAGCCTGACAAAGTTGTTGGTTGCATATTTTGCAGAGTTAACAACAACTAGATCAGATCAGGATCAACACATAGTGCAAAGGAATGGAATATGCATAGGGGTATTACAACAAGGAAGATGAGATCAAAGGGATGGATGCCCATATGGGAATTGAAGGAACAAACTCCAATGGACATGGAGAAGGAAGGGATGAAAACATGAATATGGTAGAGACCATTAAAAACTTGTAGAAGGATGTACACAACCATAAGGATGATAATGAAAGGATTATGAGAGCCAAGGATCAGAAGGAGGAATTCAACATGAAGTTAATGTAGAGCTTGAATCAAATAGAAAATAAGTTGGATAAGGAGAGTGGCTCAAGCAAATTAGGAAGTCACAGGTCTCCTGATGAGAAAAGAAGAACATGAAGTGTTAGCATACATCACTGTCACTCCCCGAGGCATTCCAATAAGATAACACACAACAACTCAAGTCCATCCACTGTCAAGAATCATAAGAGGTCTGGGGTGGATGAGCTACAAGGATAAATGAACAAAATCAAACCTCCTACATTTGATGGTGAGCACAAGAAGGATGAAGATGCAGAGACATGGCTGCTGGGCATGAGAAAGTATTTTCAATTGCATAATTATTCTTCTCATGTAGAAGGAAGAATTTCCATCTATCAAATCAAGGGAAAGGCATCCATGTGGTGGGATCAACTTGTGCAGTTGCAACACATTAAAGATAAAAATGTTACTTGGAGGGAATTCAAGAAGTATTTTGAAAATAAATACTTGACTAAGAGATACTATGATAAGAAAATGAAATAGTTCTTTAAACTCAAGCTTGGGAGTATGACCATAGATGAATATGAAAGAAGGTTTTTAGAACTGCTAAAGTATGTTTGTTTCATCAAGGATGAGACAGTTAAGATTCAAAGGTATTTGAGTGGATTGCCATCATTCATCAATGAAAAAACACAATATGATCATCCCAAGACATTGGAGGAGATCATAAGGTAAGCTAAGTGCCTATATGATCAGCAAAAAGAAAGGCCAACTTTCCAAAAATATTGGGAAGACAAGAAGAAATTCAAGATGGATCAGAGGAAGAAAGGAAATAATCCACCTTTCTTCAGAAATAATTCTCAGCGAAAACCAACTTCTAGAGAACCCAAAACGGTTGAGACAGGGGGTCAAAGGCTAAGGTAGCCACCTATTCAATGTTGGTTTTGTAAAGGATATCATATGTTTAGATATTTTTCTCACATAGGTGAAAAAGTGAGGACTGTTCACAATGTACAACAAGCTGAAATAGTGGACGACATGGGAAGAAGTGTACCAAGGATCTATGCAGCCCTAGACAATAAGCAAGAAGAGTATCAACCACATATGATTGAAGTGGAAGGTATGATCAATAACCAAACCATTGTTATTTTAATTTATTTAGGAGCTAGTCATAGTTATATAGATCCTAATATGGTGGAAAGTTTGCATTTTCCAAGAAGAAAGCATGGGAAATCTTGGTTGGTGCAACTAGCTACCAGAGCCAAAAGAAAAGTTAATGAGATGGTTAAGTCATGTCCTATGGACATGAATGGACTGAACACCATGGAATATTTGAACATATTGCACTTAGGTTCCTATGACTGTCTAATTGGGATGGATTGGTTGGACCAACATCATGCTATCCTAGACTATCATAACAAGGCATTTACTTCCTTGGATGAGGAAGGGAACCTAAGGACAGTGCAAGGAATTCCCAGGGAATTAGCCATCAGAGAAATTTTAGCATTGCAGCTAAAGAAATGTTACAAAAAATGGTGTCAAATATTTGCAACACATATGGAAGAGACACCTAAAGATAAGGTATCAAATATTGAAGAATATGCAGTCCTAAAAGAGTTTGAAGATGTGTTTAAGGAAACACCAAGATTACCCCCTAAAAGACACATTGATTTCTCCATAAATTTGATGCTTGGGGCAACTCCAGTAACCAACACTCCATACAAGATGAGTACACCAGAATTGAAGGAATTGCAAATGCAACTTGAAGAGATTTTGAAGAAGCGGTATATACACCCAAGTGTGTCACCTTGGGGTGCCCCAATTTTATTTGTGAATAAAAAAGATGGAACATTGAGAATTTGCATTCACTTTAGGAAGTTGAACAAGGTAACTATGAAGAATAAGTATCCTTTGTCAAGGATTGATGACCTATTTGATCAATTGAAAGATGCAAAAATATTCTCCAAGATTGATATTAGGTCTAGTTATCATCAAGTAAGAATTAAAGAAGAACACATCAATAAGACTGCTTTCATAACAGGGTATGGTCATTATGAGTTCATAGTGGTGCCCTTTGGATTATCAAATGCACCAGTTGTCTTCATGTGTTTAATGAATGGTATTTTCAGAGAATACTTAGATAAGTTTGTCATTGTATTTTTAGATGACATTATTATATATTCTATGTCAAAGGAAGAGAATGAACAACACTCGAGGATGGTATTAAAAGTATTAAGGGAGCATCCATTGTATGCCAAATTGAGCAAATGCTCATTTTATCAGAAGCAAATTCATTATTTGGGGTATATCATTTTTGAGGATGGGATAGAAGTGGATCCTGAGAAGATAGAAGCCATTAGAGGATGGTCAATGCCAAAGAATGTGATAGAGGTCAGATCATTCATGGGTCTTGCAGGATACTATAGGAGATTTATTGAATGATTCTCAAATATTGCACACACAATCACTTCCTTGCAAAAGAAGTGTGTGAAGTTTCAGTGGACATTGAATTTTGAAAAGAGTTTCCAACACTTGAAGAAATTATTAACTAGTGCTCCAATTTTAAGGATTGCAGATCCAAATGAAGACTTCATTGTATGCACATATGCATGTAAAGAAGGACTTGGTGGGGTCCTCAGTCAAAATGGGTTTGTTGTATGTTATGAATCAAGGAAGTTGAAAGAGCATGAAAGGAACTATGCCACTCATGATTTTGAGTTGGTATCCATAGTGCATGCCTTGAGGAAATGGAGACACTATCTCATGGGGAAAAGGTTTGAGTCGAGGACATACCATAATGGTTTGAAATATTTATTTGATCAACCAACTCTAAATGATAGGAAAATCAGATGGTTAGAATTTCTCAGTGAATATGACTTTGATATAAAGCATATCAAGGGGAAAGAGAACAAAGTGGTTGATGCACTCAGCAGAAGAGTGCATGAGTTGCATGCTACATTCATTAGCATCTACCAATAAGATTTGAAAGACAAAATTTTGGAGGCTGCAAAATTAGATTTGCAATATAAGGAATTAGTGGAAAAATTACAACAAGGTAATTTTCAGCAGAAAATTGAAGACTATAAGCTAGAAAATGATGAAATTCTCATGTATAGGGGCAGAATTTGTGTACCAAATTCACATGAATTGAAAAATATGATATTGAGAGAAATGCATAATGTACCTTATGCTAGGCACCCAGGTTATCAGAAAACTATTGCAACTGTCAAGAGCCAATATTATTGGCCAGACATGAAGAAAGAAGCTGCTGATTTTATTTTCAAATGTTTGGAGTGTCAAAAGATAAAGGTTGAGCATATACACCCAACTGGTTTGCTACAACCATTACCCATTCCCGAGTGGAAATGGGAAGTTGTAACAATGTATTTCATCACCAAACTACCCAGAACAAACAAGCAACATGATTCTATCATGGTAGTGGTGGATAAGCTTACTAAAGTTGCCCATTTTATTCCAGTAAAACTAACTCACAAGGAAACCAACATTGCTGATGTTTATATGAGGGAAATTGCTCGATTACATGGTATACCCAAGACAATTGTGTCTGACAGAGATCCAAAATTTACATCAATTTTTTGGAAAGTAATATTTAAGGGATTTGGAAAAAAATTGAATTTTAGCACAACTTATCATCCAAAATCAGATGGACAAACATAGAGGGCGAATCAAGTGATTAAGGATATGTTGAGGATGTATGTGATGGATAAACCATTAAAATGGGAAGACTACCTACACTTGTAGAGTTTGTTTATAACAATGTGTACCAAGCATCTCTAAAGATGAGCCCATTTGAGACACTTTACGACAGAAAGTGAAACACACCGGTAAGCTGGGACAACCCAATAGATAGAGCAGTAGTTGGGCTAGAATTAATCAGGGAAATGGAAGAGAAAATGTTGAAAATTAAATAGAATTTAAAGGCTACCCAAGACAGGCAGAAAAACTATGCTGACAAGGGTAGAACTCATAGGGAGTTTAAAGTGGGTGATCATGTATTCTTGAAGGTTAAGGCCAACAAAATCTCATTGAAGTTAGGAAATTGTTCCAAGTTGGCAGGTAGATATTGTGGACCATTTGAAATCCTAGAAAGGATTGGTCCAATATCTTATATGATTGCATTGCCTGCATCTATGCCTATTCATAATGTATTCCATGTATCATTTCTCAAGAAATATATACCTGATGCTAATCATGTAATTGATTGGAATGTGATTTAGGTGGAGAAAGAAGGCACTATCCAAGTGCATCTGGTATGCATTAAGGAACAAAAAATCAAACAACTTCAGAATTGAGTCATAGGGCTTGTAAAGGTCCAATGGACCTGGTACGGTCCTAAGGATTCTACTTGGGAGCAAGAGGATGCAATCCAGGCATAATACCCGCATCTTTTTGAAAGTTTTGAAAATATTTTTGATATGTGTACATAATGCACTGAGGATAATGCATAAATAAGGGGAGAGGATTGTGATACCCCTAGGTCGGACCCAATTGTAAATGTAAATGCAAATGTACTTAAGTTGGTGATCTATTTGATATCATTTTTGTATGCACCTTCCATGGTATAGTGCGCACATGTACTGCACACTAAAATGATGAAGTGTGCACATTCCAAGTTACTACACGTAACAAACTTAAGTGCGCACGATTTTGAGGCCAGAGAGCCTTTGTGTATATGTTGTGTTTTATAGGTTGGTGAGCCAATTATTATAATCTAGGAGGCTTATGTGTTGAATTAGGCTGGAGAGCCTAGATTCTAAAGGCCAGTGATCCTATTTTTGTATATGTCTTATCATTAATATAAAATACATCGCTGTGTGTAGACTGACCATGATAAAAGAGTATGGGCGAATAAACTCCACTAATTGGGGAAAGGGGGGGCTAAAAGTTAAGGAAAATGGATAAGCTAGGGAGATTAAACCAAAAAGGAATATTATATTAATATTCCTTAAAGTATAAAGTATGGATAATTATTTTATCCTAAGTTCTAAGGATGGGGACAAGTGGGCGAAAGTAGCTCGCAACATGAGAAGTGTCAAGTTGGGAACATGCATACATATAGTTTGGACTTATTTCATTTTCCATTCATTCATTCATTCCATCATCATTCACTCACTCATTCAGCTGTCTTCCATACCTTCCTATACCTGTATGTGTACTCGAACCAGTACCATACCCATACCTGTACCTGTACTCGTAGCTGGTTGGATTAGGATCTAGACTGAAGAGATGGGTTTTCAGGCCCATGGGATATTGAAGAGGCAGGTTGTCAGGCCCATGATCAATTTCTCTCTAGGTGAGAGAATTGTTGGGAATTGATTCCTGAAGGTGCTAAACTACAACTATAGCGATCTGAGACTTCCTGTTCGGCCTGTTGTTGAAGCCCTGAAAGGGAAGTGGGGCAGCTAAAGGATTGTTGAGAAAAGAAGGGGCACACTTCCTGGGGTGGGACATACATGTGGGGAATGAGGGACTGTAGGCTGTTAGTTTGAGTTGGCACTTGTGATAGAGTCTTTCCTTTTGTTTGAGATACACCAGCCTGGTTAGGAATCCCTTTACTCGGGTGGAGTTTAGTCCCAGCTCGGGGATGACCCAATGCCGAGAGTGATGAGCAACGTGGTCTAAGTCTGGGAGGTTTGTTCAAGGTCTGCACACAATTGGTGATATTCTTACAAAGATACGTGTCAATTGTGTGATAAATTACATGCAACATTATTATTCATGTGTTTATTTTTATGGGTTTATCCTATGTGTGGATTATAACTGTTTTTATATTTATGGGTATTGCTTTTCTATGTTGCATGTATATGATACTATTACTTCTGTATGAATGTGTGCATTTACAGAGTGTATTTGTCTATTTTTAGTTATATATATAAAGTTCCGTAATAGTTTCTGTGTGTATATGTTTTAATTTGCATACAGTTTGAATTTTTTTACGTGGCATATCCCAGTTAGATGCCGGGGATGTTACAATCATGGATTATGTGATATCTGATATCCCTGTTGTTAGCACTAGGAATCACCCTAAGATTGCATAGAAGGTAAGCCCGGTACCCATCAGGTTATGTGTAAATGTAAATGAGTTTTAAAGAGGTCAAATGGATAAGACTCAAGATAATAATGTTCTAACTCATAAATCTGGGCTAACATGCACAAGAAATTGAGGTCTTGATCAAATTCAGTCAGTAAGTGGGAGTAAAGGTGAATAGTGGGAATACTTTGGTGACAAAATGTAGAGGTTGCTATGGACATCAGGTCTTCAAGCAGCCTAAGGAGGAAAAGCTCAAACAAAATATATTATTGAATTCAAAGTTCAAGGAGACTAAAGAACATCATAACAATACTATAATCAAACATTCATCATAATATCACTACAAAAATCCATGTGAATCATTCAATCATGAATACTTCAATATTAGAGGCAAATAAGCTGGATTAAGAAAGTTGACTTATATTAATCATGAAGTCTCAAATCAAGTACATAACCAATTAACCAGTAGCTTCATCAAAATATTACAAAATAAGGGAGCCTAGCTCAACCATTCAAACCTACTAAAGCATTTGGACTATATATTTATAACAAAAGGGAAGGCAACAACTGAAGGTGCGATCTGGCCTTCCTCCCATGAAAATCTCCAAATAGTTATTTCATCTAACAACTAAATTGACAACTGTGCTATAAAAAAGGAAAATGTTGGCCATTGATCCAACCAACTTTAAACTGACTGGGCTTGAAAATGTTGGCCATTGATCCAACCAACTTTAAACTGAAGCCAAGTGTCCTGTAAAGGCTTTTAAAATATCATCATGTTGCTATCTACCATCTCATCCATTCTCCACATCATCAACCACTCACAAGGATGATAATTTCAGACCTCGAATTCCTGGTACCTGTCGGTAGTGTAATTTGGTAGCGCTATGGGTAGCGAGATTTTGTAGTGCATCCACCAAATTCTCTGTAATTCTGTAACACAACCTCCAACATAGGTATGCAGAATAGGTAGTGCAGAGCCTGTGTGTCTCTGTGCAAAATTTATCCTCTGTTAAAATTTTGGTAGCGCATGCCTGTGTAATTCACTCTCTATATGAATTTCGATAGCGCCTGCTTGTGTAATTCACTCTCTATGTGAATTTTGGTAGCTCCCACCTGTGTACCTACGTGCAATTCGGTAGTGCCAATGCTTAAATTCTCCTGTTGAATGTGTAGTGTCTGACCTCAAAAAATTTTTGGTAGCACCCTGCTGAATTCACAACACCATCATTTCACTGCTTAATAGATTTGGTAGCACCCCGGGGATTAGCATCGCCATCGCTACACCAATCTGTGCTATTTATGTTGAAAAGATTCAACTCTTTGCAAATCACCAAAAATCTTGAGCCGTATGCATTAGAATCTTGTAAATCCTGTATAGGTGGAAACACGTAATATTTCCTCAATCACATATCCTTGCAAAAAGGGGCCATTCTAAAAAATGGAGCTCACCTTTCACCAATCACTTCATCAAACTGACACTCCTTCTTGTGGAAGCAGGACTTCCTTTTGGCACATCATCATGCTTCCCTTAAGTAGTGACATGATTATTCACTAGATCTATGTTTTTTTTGGCTATTGGTTTCTCCTTTTCAATAACAGCTTCAACCAACACATTCAAGTTTCTTTGAGCCATTTCATCCTTGAATTGTTGCAACTCTACTTTGAGCTTTCTGTTATGAGACTGAAAGTCTCTGTTTTGCGTATAAAGGTTCTTGATTTTCCTATGAAGAGGCTGGGCTCTTCTTGCTGCAGATCTTGATAAATCAAAAGTGTGGTTGTAACCATCCATGAGCTCTTTCATAATAATCCTTTCAGATAGGGCTTCATATTTCAGACGAGCCACCTCCTTCCTAGCTTCCCTCAGTTGTTTAATCAATCTTTTGAAGCTATGGTTTCTAGGTGGAGTGGTGATGTGGACAGTCTCAACAATATTTTTTATGGCTTCATCTTCCTGCTGCACAGGGACTACCTCTTCTATCTCAACAGGCTTCTCAATGCCTTTGCCCTTATCTCTCTTCTTCTTTAGAATTGAATCCTTAGGTAGGACTTGTTCTTCAACAACCCCTTTAAGAGATGATGACCTTGTGAAAGGCTTTCTGACCTTTGTGCTAGCTGTTGAAGGAGATGAAGAGAAGTGTATTTTCCTTCTTTTCTTGGGTGTGGCTTTAGTAGAGGAAGGAACCTCTTCTAATTCTGGTGCAGGAGGGGGTGAAAGGTCTCTCTGTGGAGAATGGTAGGCCTCCCTCTCTATTTCTACAACTTCTTTAATGAATTCTTGGTCTTGGACAGGGGCCTTACTCTTTCTTTTCTTGATGGCTCGTGTTGGAGCAGTACTAGTGGATGGAAAAGGACTTGGAAGTTGGTATCTATGACTGAGGAGTGGCTTCTATGTCCAATTTCATTTGAGCAGAAGCAATTAATTGTTCCCATGGGATGTTCTTCTTTCTCAACTCTTCAGAAACCAACATTCTACTCAACCCATAATGAAAAATACTAGTATCCACCAACTTTGATTTGGATTGAACTCTATCTGACATTTTCCCTATGCTTCTCAACAAATAGAAAGGAATGTTGATTTCATTTTTGCCAGTAAAATGCAACAGAATCCTTATATGGTACTGGTATAGTGTATTGAACCTCCCCTCACATGTGAAGTATCTTTGAATGATCTTCAACATCTTATCAAATTATTCAATTAAATGACTTCTTGGTACCCCTTTAGATAGGTTGTCAGTCTGATACTCTGGCTTAAGGAAGTCTTTGGAAAATGCTGCATTCAAGGTCATGGATTTAAACCATTTCTCTCTTGTGATAGGAATCCCCGTGGCTACTGAAATGGAGGTTTCAAACACCTCAAACTCTAGGTCCCATACCTTAGTCTTCAGGCCATCAAAATGTGAGGAAAATTTCCTTTCCACCTCAGGATGACCCCTTTGCATGTTTTGACAGAAAGCAAGGCAACCCACCTTTTGAAAAAATTCTCTAGCCATGGGTTCTTCCTCAAACAAATGCATATCTACAGGCTCAGTTCTAACCAAAATACCTCCCTTGTGCGATTTCTTCCTATGAGGTGTCTCCATAGTCTAGGATGAAAGGTCAAAATCTATGGCACAGTGATGGATAGGAAAACAAAGGAGGCAGACTTAAATAAGGAATTGATAGTGCAAACTAGATTTGGAAAACAATGGATGCAAATTTCCCTCCCTTTGACTGTTTACAGATCTTAAAGAAGATAAATAATAATCTAAAGGAGGAGATCATTGCAATAGTTTGTGAAAACTGGCTAAAAGCACTCCAATTCAAATGGTAGAGGAAGCATGGGAAAAGGCAACGTAGTTTAGTAGTGATTTTAGGTAGCACAGTGCATATACAAGGGGTGGATTTTTATTTGGTATTAAAAACTCGGGAGAAAGGTAAATGGATGTATTACAATTGAAAACCAGGGGATGGTAACTGCAGGTTTGGGTGAAAGAAAAACTGATAGGAAAGTGTGAGGGAAAAGACCTCCTCGAATTCTGCAGGCACGATCGCTACCAAAACTCCAAGCGATAATTACTCCTTGAAATTGATATGAAGATGAGGGAAACCATGGAAAACTTGGAGAATGATGATAAATCAGAGTTCAACGAATGTTTAGGAGAGTATCATGAGAAACTCGGCCTTCGATCCTATAGCGCCACTGCCAACTGGTAGTTTTTGCAGCGCAAAGTTTTGAACTTTCAAAATTTGAAAACCGTTAGCAAGCTCATAAAGACTGAATCCTCAAAGGCATATTTTAACTAACCATGGTTCTAAAAACAAGGAAGACATGACATCAACGCTATAATAACAAATCATGGTAAAGGATGAAGGATAAGAAGTGCGCTATGAAAAATCCTAGTGAGTTGGTAGCGCTCCCTTTTCAAAAAGTTGTTTTGACTATTATAAGAGGACAAAGGGACAACATGGCAAGGATACAAATGTATGAGTGAGGAGAGTGACATGTCAATTCAAGTGTGTCATGGGATGAGTCAGGCTTAGTTTCAAGTCATGAAGTGGGTCCAAACATAAACCAAGAAAAATGAACCTAGGCCAAAAATTTATATGAGGATCAAAACTTGAGTCATGACTTAAGCCTTCACTTATTCAAGGTAACGTAAGTAAATCACACCTTTAAGAAACAAATCAAAATTAAAAAATATAAAGGCTTAGAAAAATTAAAACTAAGGGCTAAAGACCCAAGGCAACTTAGTGTGATAACACTTGTATCCAACCAAATAGTAAATTTTGACCTTTTAAATGATCGTGAACCTAACTTTATTCATAGAACTTTAACCCTAGCTCTAAACTTTTCCATGTACAAAATCCCTGTTGAATAAAATTTCAATAATCAAAGGCACTTTCTTTTTGACAACAGTAAAGTTGATATTTTCTCCAAGAATTTAAATAGTGATTTAAATCTCCTAACTTATAAGGACAACATCAAAGATCTCTATCATAATTTTACAGCAACCCTTTCCACTTCTATTAACAAGTTCTCTTTCAATGTAGTGTCCCTTTCCAGGTGATCGTTCTAGGGGAATGACTTAGTAGCCTGTTTTATTCCTGTAGGCTATAATCGACTAAAAAGGGAATTAATATATTAATTATTTAATGTCATCCAGAGGAAAAATAAACATTATAAAATGACATCGAATAATAGAAAAGTGACTTGGAGAATAACATGAATAAAACCTTATAAAGTCACTTAATTAATTTAAACAAGCGGAGAAAGGAAAAAGAGGGACAAAAAAGAGATGGGAGATCATTTATCTCTTTATGATCGATCATTGTGCTAAAAATTGATTTGGAGAGAGATATTGTGGCTTGATAGGGTTTTGCAGCAAAAACCTTGTTGAAAGTTGGTTTCGGTGGTGATAATTTCCACCCTAGCTGATTAGTAGGGGAGATTATTCATATCTTCCACTTCCATTTATTGTTGAGGAAGATGATTTATTTATTGCAGTAGTCTGGGAGACTTGTGGTGGTTTAATTCATCTGTGGGGGCCAATTTTTCTTAAGTAGTCCAAGTTTTCTTTGAGAGGGATCATCTCTTGTAGGGGTCAAGTTATTGTGTTGGGGGCGCCATTCTTCCAGAGAGGTTGGATCCAATCAGTAGAGGCCAAGATATTTAGTAGGGAGGTTTTATTTTTTGTGTGGAGGGACATATATTATTAGGGAGGTCGTATTTCCTTAGATATTCC
>ML789763.1:544443-576109 GCA_009831015.1 Picea engelmannii | reverse complement strand
CTTCCCACAATTCCAACACTCTATCTTTCCAAGTCTGGATTTGGATATGCCCTTCCTAGAATTCCCATGGTTCCCTGAGCCCTTTCCTCTATCCTTTTGTCTTCCCTTGTTCTCCATGTTCAACGCATTACCTGATGTCTCACATGTGCTTTTCCGTCGCATTTCCTCACTAAGGATAACACCAACAACATCATCAAATTTTAAAGTATTTGAACCAAAGACAGAGTTACTTATAGCCATGACCAAGCCATTCCAACTTTCTTGCAATGAGAACAAGATTAGAAGAGCCCTAACCTCATCATCAAAGTCCACTTTTACAAAACTTAGTTGATTAGTAACTGTATTAAATTCATTTAAATGATCTGGAACAGACCCGCCTTTTAACATCTTCATATTAAATAATATATTCATTATAAATACCTTATTAGACGCCGAGGGTTTTTCATATAGTTTAGCCAATGTGTCCATTAGATCCTTCGTTGTCTTTTCTTTCGAAATATTGAAAGCCACCGATGCTGCCAAGCTCAACCGTATTGTTCCTAGATCCTTTCTGTCAAGAATCTCCCATTCTTCGTCCTTCATGGATGTTGGCTTCTTTGCTACTCCACCCAATGGTAGGAATAGATCCTTTTGATATAAATAATATTCCATCTGCATCTTCCATAACTGGTAGTTTTGGCCGTTAAATTTCTTGACCCTAAACTTTCCATCTTCCGACATTGCTCCCACTCGAACCAGGAACCCTCTTTTCCTGCGAGTTACCTTTCGCTCTAATACCAGTTGTTAGAAAAATAGGACCACGGAGCAATAAAATAAAAAAAATGTGGAAAAAATACACAGAAGATACACAATACAATAAAGACACAGATTTACGTGGTTCACCCAGTGTGGGCTACGTCCACCAACGAAATTTCCAGGTCCTTCCTTTATTATTATCCAACAAATGAAGGGATACAACCTACAACAAAACCTGTTGTAACTTCCTCTTCTTTCTCTCACAGTCTCCTCTCTCGGAATACAATACTCGCCATAATGCATAGTCACAATACATTTCCCTCATAACAGAGAGTTGCCTTCTAGGAAAAAAAACCCTAACATAATTTCTACTGTTAGATCTGTGACCTTATAATGAACAGTCCATATTTACAATGAAATTACAATATACATTTACAAGGTAATTTTTCCTTCGGGGGCTTCAACCCCGAACCCCCACCGGGGGCCCGCTTTCCCCCAAACCCCCCAACTAGGGGGATAGGCCCCCCGGACCCCGCAGAGGGGGTACCCCCCCCTCTTCACTCCCCCGCGTGGAAGAGTGTACATACTTTTGGGGTGTAAAGTCTTCATGGGGTATAAACATGGTTGAAATCAAGGTCCTCTAAATCATGAACATAATCAGGCTCCATAACCAACACAAAATCGTATGAAACAACAAGCAGATCAACATCATAGTGAAAGAAGTTTTGAAGTAGGGGATTGGGTGTTTTTAAGACTACAACCATACAAACAGATGTCCCTAAAGGAAGCCAAGAAGGATAATAAATTATCACCAAAGTACTATGGCCCTTATGAGGTTTTTCAAAAGATTGGTACTATGGCATACAAATTGGAGTTGTCTGCATCTTCACGAGTACACCCAGTTTTCCATGTTTCATGCTTAAAGAAGGTTATAGGAGACAAGATCCCAGTTCAAACTATATTTCCAGAACTTGACGGGGAAGGAAAAATCATATTGGATCCTGAAGCCATCACTGACACAAGAATTCGCCAGCTGAGGAATAGATCCATTTCAGAGTATCTCATTAAATGGAGGAAACTATCGGCTTAAGATTCCACTTGGGAAGATGAGTCTTTTATATATAAGCATCCAAAGTTACTCAAGCATTGTAGACAACACTTGTCTCAAGGGGAGGGGCATATTAAGCCCTAAATAGTGGCTCATTACCCCTTAATTAGGGCATATTATATTAGTAATGTTATTTTATTTATGTCGTCTTTAGTCCATTAGTTGTAATTATACCTCCTAGTCTCCTATATATACCAAGGAGACATTTTCATTTTGAATCATCTTTTAATTGTACATTTATGTGGGCATAAGGAGGTTGCCCCCTCGAATAGGCTTATTATTTGAGTTTATCTCTTTTTCAAGGCGTTGAGTACTTATTATGAGGTTTTTCTATGCTATATTGATATTTGGTTCTTAACAGCTTGGTAATCCTAGTGTCGGGTTCAAATGACAGTGTGCACCCCGCTGGTGCCTTCCATTTCCACATCACAAAAGTGACCAACAAATATCCATAAATTAAGTAAGTGGCCCTCTCATGCACATTGATGCATGCTTGCAATATTTTCATGAGAATGTACTTACACCAATTCAGTGGTGCTCCTATTTTGTAGAAATCAACCACTGATATAGTGTCGAGCATGCATTCACCATGGGAGTAGTTTTTCATGACCTTGTTGGCAATTAAATAGTAGGAATAATGGAACTACTCATCATTTATTGTTTCAATGTGAGCTCCATGACCTCCTCTCTCGTGCCATATTTGTCATAGAGATTGGTTTCTCTCTTCTTGCGACCATGCTTCCATGACCCCTGGAAGCCTTGCATTACGTATTGTCCCTCCATGAATAATCCAATCATCTTGTGAATGTGATCCAAATGGATGGGATAGGCCTTATCCAACCATAAGGTACCATTGTGCACTCAACTAATGAGAAATTTTGTGCACCATGCGACTTCTCTGGTAGTTCCAAACACTGGCAGGTCACACAAGTTCATCAAAGTAATGTCTCATAGGGGTAGGAAGGACGGTTTCCATTACCATTGCATTTCATTGATCTATAGGGATGAGAAATCCATGAAAGTGTGAATATCCATTTGAGGATACTTTGACACATCTATGAAGTTGATGTCTAGTATCCGAGTTTGCTCGACCTTTCTGTGAATATCTTCCATAAATTCGACCCATGGATCAATGAATTTTGTTGGAAGGACAACCTTTGGAAGGAATCCTTGATTGAAAGTGTGAACCTTATTGGTAGACCTATGTTGGTAAAAAAAGAAAATTGGTGGACATAGGCGCTTGTGTAGGCTTGCAGATTTCTCTAGGGGCTCTAGAGTGAAATATTCAAACAACAAACTCAAAGGAAATGACTTGAGTGGGAGACGAGGACAAGTTTATAGAGAGTAAGGATGAAGGTGACATACGATGCACATGGACATGTCATAGATATGGAAACCACATATATTAATGCACCATTAACAATAGACATGGCTACTAATCATTACAATATCTATTCGGGGATTTGGGAAATAAAGGGGACAATCAACAACACTACAATTGGACATCCGAGCGAACGAAAAATTAATTGTCCCAACAAGAATTAACCGAAAATGTACTGACAATCATTTGGACTAAAATGAATCGAATTGGCAATGACAGGACAATGACTAAAAAGGTACCAAGGACATTTAATGAACAAAGTGACAACAACATGACATGGATTTCAAACTTGGAAGCTATTAAATATCAAAATATTTGATGCAGACCTCCCCAAACACAAAGGTGTGATCTGGGCTAGACAAATGTACAATGACAACTAGACTCTAGGACAGGTGACAGTTGGACATGTCACCACTTTATTGATGAAAAGGGTAAACAACAAAATAATTGAAAAACCTACCTACTTTGTTCACTCCTTGTGATGGGAGTGTTGCAAAACTTCTCTCATTGAGGAGAAATTTAGGGCTTTAGGCGTGTGTTGTTCACCTATACTAGATGGAGAATACCATTTAGTTGTTCGATTATGACAAATACATAGTCTCAAATTTCCACAATGATGAATGGTCTAAGCCAATGCATTTGCAGTTTCCCTGGACTCTTTTGATACTTACTGTCGTACAAAAAAAATCGATCATCTTACGCAAAAGACTTAGTCTTGATACGCCTTCCATGCCAAGCCTTTTCCACAGTCTTATGAAAATCTTCCAGAAATTGAGCTTCATCCAATTACAACAACTCTGTGACCTATTCCACAATGGATTTATCATATGTCATATGAGTTACTTGCACAATATATAATCTTGCGGTGATGAAATCGGTTATGAAAACTATTCGCTGCCGTAAACCAGTTGGAACATAGTATACTTATGCAACTTATTTGTAGTGGTCCTGTAAGTCTACAATATTGTTGGAACCCTTTTATCCTAGTCATCTCTATTTGTACAACATACCTTAGTTAACACCCTCTCCATAATCTTCTTAAAGGATTCAGCTGTACCATTTTATTTTCGATGATATGGGATTCTTTTATGATGTTTAATTAGAAACTCATGGGTGAGAGTGGATATGGTATCGCTGATGAAATGTGCACCCTGATTGTTGGTCAAACTTCAAGGGAATCCAAACCAAGTGATGATGTTCTAAAAAATAAACCTGGCCACTATGTCTGTAGAGAAATATCAGATCTATTCTCCTTCATCCCAATGGGTGAGATAGTCAGTAGCAGTGATGATATACCATTCTTTCGAGTGCTTGGCTGGTGAATTGATCGTTCCTATGAAATCAACTTCCCATTTCTCAAAGACTTGAAGGGCCTGAACAAGATGTAAGGGAAAATCATCTTTACACGATGGTTTATCGACCCTCTGACAAACATCACATGCATTGGAATAATATTTTGCATCTTTGAAGACAATCAACCACCACAACATTTATTGTAATACCTTTTTGGAAGTCTCTTTCCCTCCAACATGTCCTCTCAAAAATCCATTGTGGTATTCCCACAATATCTCTAGTTTCTCATGATCAAGTACACATCGTCGAAGGATTTTTTGCAATCCCATATTATATAAGTGTCATACGATCAACTGATATTCTAAAGCATGAACCACCATGTGCCTCTTCTAAATTGTAGAATATCCATTAGGCGTAGTACCAGTAGTGAGAAATAGTTCAATATTTGAAAGGTAATCAGGGATAGCTTCAATCTTAAAAAGATATGCATATGAGAGCTGACCATCTATAACTCCGCCACTCTCCCCTGATTCCAACCGATATATATGATTAGGGACAACATTTGGTTTACTTGGCTTGACAATTAATTCAAAGGAAAACTCTTAAAACAACAACAACCATCTACAAATTCTTCCTTCTAACACATGCTTATTAACCAAATATTTCAGAGCTGAATGATCGGTAAATAATTTAAAATGACCACCTAACAAATAGTGTCTAAAATTTTGTAAATCCTAAACCATTTCCAAACCTGACCTTCCAATGGTAGTGAAGTTGCGCTTATATTGATAAATCTTCTTTTATTTGAGGGTGTCAAAGTATTGATCACACTCTCACTTCCAACTGAAGGATTCAGATTTCTTTAGCAACTTTTCCAAAGGGGTAGTTACGCTTGCACAATTTTTGATAAATATACGATAATACCTAGTGTGACCCAACGTTGAACACAATTGATTGGAATTAGTAGGAGGCATATTCAATATCACAACAATATTTGCAGGATCAACCAAAAACCCTTTCCTTCATACTAAATGTCCCAACAAATTTCCAAAAGGTACACAAAAGATACACTTCTCTAGGTTGAGATAGATCTATAAATTCTTGCAATGATCAAACATCAATTGTATTAAACCTATGTGCTCCTTCAATGGACTATACAGAATCCAATCATTCATGTATAATTCAAGGAAATTGTGAATAAAGTCACGGAAATCAACAATAACTATTCGAGAGAAGACAGTTGGGGAGTTATTCAGCCCAAAGGGCATAACATTATAAGCAAAAGAGCCCTACTCAGTTGTAAAGGTAGTATTTATTTTTTCTTCTTCCATGATTCTAATATGATGATACCTTGAGAATACATATGTAAAATCGTACACTTCCTTTCCAGCCACCTGATCTATCACTTCATCACTAAAGGGAGTCAGAAAAAGATCATGTACACAAGCTGAGTTCAAGATTATGTAGTCAACACAAAATTTGATATCATCGATACCTTCTTTACTTTGTATCACAATGGGACTTGTTATCCCCAACTCCTATGGATAACTAAGGAGATGATGTCTCGAGGCCCTCAGGTTGCATACATGGACTATTGAAAGACATATTGACCAATAGTGTCCACTTGCACAGATAGCAACCCGTTTCACCACCATAATTCCATGATCATCGTGATGGTATCCACCACACTAGCTGGCTTTTGGAAGACATTGGGTCTCGATCCATGAGGTACAAGCCATGTATTATGGTGAGTGTCATTTTAATATTTTAGTCATTTGGGTTTGTTTCATTTTAAATTTCTTTAGATTATGTAATGTTTTCTTGGACATTATTCTCTTTGCCTCATTTCACTTTGGTGGTTGACATTGCGCCCTATTAAGTGGGTCGCCCTTAGGTATATGTTTTCTACTGGGAGGTCCTCTTGATGAGTCATCCTGCCATTCCCAACCATACTTATCACTTTCCACACTTCATCCTCTCATCTCCTTACCTTTTTGGATTTTCAGGTATAATGACTCAAGAAGGGTTTTGATCCAGGCAGAAATCAATGGCCATCCACCTATTCCATAGGCTCAAAATAGGGGTTTCCACCTTGGTATTTTTTCTACATCTTTTCAGGTCCTAAACTTCTGGGGCCATTTTGAGGCCCTAAACAACGTTTTTTTGGCCTGCCACAGTCACATTATAAGATTTTTATAGAATGGGATGAAAAAAATTGTAGTCCTTGGATATACCTTTCAAATGAGTTATCGTGTGCCCCAAATGGATATCATATGCAAAAGTTATTCCATTGGGAAGTTGACATACCAACTACCCCCATCGGGGCCCACAAACCTTTTGGAATTTCATCTTCCGGGATTAGGGTTTCATATTTTATTTATGTTAAAAAGGCCTCTAGAGCCTCATTGTAGATCATCATCATCTTCTTGCGAATTAGCATAGCCATCACATCTCTTCTCAGAGATAAGCTCCACCATTCTAGCGAGTCATTCACTCTATAATTTTACAGTTTCTGTACATTCTGTCATTAATAAAAATTGTGCATTACTGTATTTCTGTGTTTATTGCAATATATCTATATATTTAATAATTATATCTCCAATTTCATTTGATTCTCCAAATAATCTGGATTAGTGGTACCAGAGCAGGATACTACTTTTTCATTTCTTAGTGCATGTCCCCGACGAGGTCAGGGTATAGAGAGTTGGATCTTGAGCTAATTTCTCTTGAGGAAAAATACTCTTTCCATCCCAAGAAACCTCCCATGTTGGAACATAAGAGGAATGAGGGATAAAAATATCCCATCCAACTATTTCTCATGGAATCCCTCGTGTAACAGAGGAACGGGATGCTGGAGAATTTTTCCCAAATCCTTCAACGATTGCTGAAAATAACATGAGCGTATTTGTCAAGAATTTACTTTGGATACGCTACCCCATTCAAGGTACATGTTAATTTTGATATTCCCATATTTGAAGGTTGGATCGATGCAGATGCTTTGAAAAATTGTTAAATTTTCTAAAAGGTTATTTTGTGTTCACGATTTTTTCGACAGAGAAAATATCATCTTTGCGCTCCTTAAGGCCCTTCCCCATGTCAAAAATTGGTGGGAAACTTACTAGGAGAAAAACTCCATAGAGGAGTCTGGAATATTTGGGGCCGAGCCCACTTGGGATATTTTTATGGATGCGGTCAAGGAGAAATATTACCTTGTGGGAAACTATGATGATCAGTACATGAGATGGACCACATTACATCAAAAGTGGGACCAAACAGTGCCATAGTTCACAAATACCTTCCATACCTTGCGCACCAAGATGGGTATCAAAGAATCTGAATGACATCTAGTTCTGGAATATTGTAGGGCTCTACACAGGTACATCCAAACCAAAATGGAGTTTCTGGACATCTCATCACTGGGAGTTGCTTATAGATATGCTATCAAAATCGAGTAGAAATTTAAGGAGTAGAGAAAACGGGAATTTGGGTCTGCAAATATGCAACAAACAAAGTATGGTAAAGGAAACCCTAACTCATAGAAAAATCAACCTCAAGACAACCAGTCCAAGCCATGAGAAAATAAGGGTAATGAGAAGACGAAGAAGGACACTAGGAAGTGGTGCGACTTCCAAAAAATCCCTTGACACAACACCGATGAATGTTACTCAAAATAGTCATTAGTGGTCGAGCTCAAAGAAACAAAAACGAGACCTGACTCAGAATCCGATTCAAAAAATAATAAAATGAGATAGATAATTCATACAGAACCCACTGCTACTATCGTGGCTGCAAAAATCAAACCAGAATAACCATATGATCCTGAGGAGGGAGAGCACCTTTTCCATTCACAGATGTGGGTGAAGGGGACCCCGTTGAATTTCATTGTTTATAGTGGAAGCCAGAAGAACCTCATCTTAATAGAGGTCATCAAGCAGTTGGATTTTCTGATAGCACCTCACCTGCAACCATACAACATTAGATGGCTCCGCCAAGGGCAAGATCTTCTTGTCATCCAACAATGTCACATTTCCTACGACATCAAGCCCTTAAAGGATGAGGTACTGTGTGATGTTTCCCCACTGGAAGTCTATGATGTTCTATTGGTCCAAACATATATGCGGAGGCATCACGTTGTTTATGAGTCTGAAACCCATAGTATCATTGTTACTCTGGGGGTCAGCCCTACAGGATACCGAAGGTAGTTCTGACTACTGTACCAACAAAACAGTGCCGCAAAGTAATATATCATACCACAAAGTTTATTCTCTTCACAACCTAGTTAGAAGAGAAGGACACTACAACCACCATAGCCTCAACCCAAGACCCTTCTATCCAACAAAAACATATCAACAAGTTTGTAGAAGAGCACCAAGATATTCCTACTGCACCTACGAGGGTGCCTCCACACTTCCCAATCAAACCAAGTTATGATAAACCCCTTCATGTTATTAATTATGCATCTTCAACAACATAGTCCTCCCATAATCCGACAGATCATGAATTCATATTAGTTAAACAAATCTAGCCCCTCCAACAATAGGTTCATAACAAGCTTCAACAAGCTAAGCATGACAACTTATTCAACAAGGAAAACAACTCACCAAGGTTCAGATTCAACAAAAGCTTCCCTGGGGACTTCACACAATGGAGACCATTGATTCCTAAGGGGGGAGGATTGATCCATGCAGAAATCAATGGCCACCCACCTATTCCACTGGATCAAAACAGGGGTTTCCACTTTGGCAGTTTTTCTACATCTTTTCGGGTCCTAAACTTTTGGGGCCGTTTTGAGGCCCTAAACAATGTTTTTGTGGGCCCGCCATAGTCATATTGTAGGATTTAGCGAGAGTATGATGGAAAAAAGTTTGGTTCTTAGATAAAAATTTCAAATGAGGTATCATGCGCCCCAAACATATATCGTATGAAAAATTTACACGCTTGGGAAGTTGACGTACCAACTACCCCCATCGGGGCCCACAAACCTTTTGG
Organism: Picea engelmannii; assembly: GCA_009831015.1. Taxonomy (NCBI): domain Eukaryota; kingdom Viridiplantae; phylum Streptophyta; class Pinopsida; order Pinales; family Pinaceae; genus Picea; species Picea engelmannii. The sequence continues at coordinate 566,603 of ML789763.1, read as the reverse complement.
AATTTCATCTTCCGGGGTTAGGGTTTTGTATTTTATTTATGTTAAAAATGACTCTAGAGACTCATTGTAGATCATCATAATCTTCTTGCGAATGAGATTATCCATCACATCTCTTCTCATAGAAAAGATTCCACCATTCTAGTGAGTCATTCACTTTGTAATTTTACAGTTTTTGTACATTCTCTCACTAATACAAATTGTGCATTACTTTATCTCTGTGTTTATTGAAATATCTCTGTATATTTCATTGTTATATCTTCACTTTCATTTCATTGTCAAAATAATCCGGATCAAGGTTGTCCCTCATTTCATGGGAAGAAGGGGCTGAAGGCCCAGAGGCTTGTAGTTGGAAAAATATAAAAACTAATCATTAACCTTCTATATGCTCGCCTAGGGATCCCAAGGAAAATAAAATGTCTCTCATAAGAAACTTATGGGACCCATGAAAAATAACTAATACAAAATTCCAACCAAGGAGGAGCATGTGTGGGCACTATTTTTAATGCTTAGGTAGAATCCCTACACATATTTTCAACTTGGGGAAGCATGATGTGACCAGGGTAGAGTCAAGATGGGAACTATTTTTCATGCTTAGGTAGAAGACCCACCTTGGCTTCAACCTGGAAATATCCTAAAAGAATAAAATACAATAAATGGGATTGGAAAAAGGTTGCATTTAAAACAAAGGTGGAACACACCCTCTACAAAGGCACCTATAAATGAGATACTAAAACCCCTTGTATGTCATGAACCCCATGCCAAAAAGTATTACCCCTATCCATGTCACCTCATCCACATGACTTAGAGAAAGGTATACTTTGGAAACACTCCTAAATTTGAGGTACGATTCACCCAATAGGTTTCTTTTTCAACCCTCCCATACCTAAACTTGGAAAATTGTATAGGGTATTTGAGCACTTGTTTATTGACAAGGTAGTTTAGATGTACATGCTTGCATGAATATTTTGTTTATTTGATTTAATCATCATGATGCATTTGACTTGATATCCTTGGAGGGTGTATTCATTTGTCTTTGCAGGATCTAGTTGGTCGACAGTTTTGGAAGAACAAGCCTAGCTTGGGCTTCCTTGGGGCTTGAAGCCCGTAGGTTGGATGCCAAGGGTCCACACTCCAGATGATGATGACATGCCTTTGGAGGTCTATATGATACCTTGGAAGATCTTACCCATCCTCTACATTCTAAACTACTTGCTTGAAAGGGACAAAACGACACCTTTTGATGGCTTGACGTCACCCTAGGGCTAGGTTGTGGTGGTGACGTATGTTTTGATGGAAATTTGGAACCTTTTGGAGGAAGAGGCCCATGGATCATGGAAGAAAGGATTTGGTTGAAGAAAATTGGCCTTTGGAGGCCTATCGCTCCCTTCTCCAACTCAATGACTTGACCAAAAGTGCCAAACGTTTCCTAAAAAAGGGGTGACGTCTTGTTTTTAGGGTTTCTCTTATGTGCAAACTATGAATTAAATAATATTACTTTTGTAAAGGGGAAAGGTAATATTTTTTGAACCCTTATCTCATGTTTTACCCTAATTTTTTTGGACAAACATGTTTTAGAACATTTTGTCTAAATAGAGATCAATTCTATTTCATTTGGATCATAACTCTCCCATTATGAGAAGACTCCTAGATGAAATTTCCCCCCTCTTTGGGAAATCTCTCTCTCTCTCTTGTGCTCTTTTTATGGTTTCTCTTTTCTATCAGTGGATGAAGTGATGCACTATCTCTAGTGGAGCTATTCTCTTGCACTTGTGGTGGATTAATCTTGGTAAACATGAGGTTTATCTTGTTGACGCTTGGACTAGGTAAGGAATCTATCTTATTGTTGCTTCATTGCTTGGTTACAAGTTTGATTTTCTATACTTCTTGGGGAGTATTGTTGAAATAATGTAATTGCAAAGAGTATTCTAATTATTATTGATGTATTATTCATTAGATCAATCCCCTTTTGTAGATTGATCATGTTGGGTATTGTAATTGACCAAATCCCCTTTTGTGGATTGGTCAAACCCTAATTGTAATGGGCTAAATGAAAATTCGGCCCCAAAATATATTAAAGTGGTTATAACCACCCAGATTGAGAAGTCGACCCTGCCATTGGAAAGGCACCTCACTCCAATGCCTGCCAGATTGTATAAATAAGAGAGGCTAGCGCTTCATTCGTTCACACACTCACTTGTTCATCAGAGCGCAAGTTTGGAGCTACAATTAGAGAAGAAGAAGAGAGAGAGAGGCGCACTTCTTGGAGAGGAATTTATGTATTTGTTTGAGTTATCTCTTGGCATTGTATTGGCTATCTATATTAAGGAAGTTTTTGTTGGGTTTTCTCCCCCATGAGGGTTTCCCAGGATAAATTATGTGTCTCTTGTGATTGTGTATTTCTCAGTGATCCTACCTATGCTATTGTTATCTAATGAAATGAAACTCAATAATATATTAAACCTTAACATGGTATCAGAGCTAAGCTAAAGAGAGCATATTTCACAAGAGAAAGAGAAAAACGTCACTGTTGTTGTACATGGAAATTAGGGCTTTTTATTGAAGAAGATTTTAAGCCTCAAAACCATGTAGAAAAGTGTGCCCTAACCCAAGGAATTCTTTGGCACCTTCAGCACACCTTTTCAGTGGGTAGATCTCCCAGAAAGTGAAACCCTATTTTTCACTGGTACTAGAAAACCAAAAAACCAGAAGTACCAGAAGTACCAGAAGTATCAGAAAACTAGAAGCACCGGTCCAAAAATCTGCTGGTCAAGTTTGAGGGGATAAAAGTTGTATTTTCAGAAATCTGACTGCACCAACTTACTCGCCTCAGCTCAACGCATCTATCCCCTGGATCAGAATTTCAAAATTTGAAGTTTGAAAAATTAGGGTTTCCTCATAAAACCCTAAGTTGCAGTTGCAGTCTCAGAGCCAGTTGCAGTATCAATTGCAGGTGCAGTACTAGTTGAAGTATTAGCCGTAGTACCAGCTGCAGTCACCCTTGAAGTTTTTAAGAGTTGGTGATCATTGCCACTGGTACCAGATGGTGCCACTACCTACAAATACTATCAGAGATATGTACTTACATATGTTTAAATTGTTAAGCGTTAAAGGGTATTTGCAGGAGAAGGGATATATTTCCATAGACCTAGAGGGATATCAAGATCCAACACATTCAGAAGAATAATGCAACTCAGGTTTGATTATTCTGATATACATCTAGTTGTTATGACATTATTTTGATCAGTGTTTCATGTTGAAGCTATGACCATCATAGTAACCTTTGGTGAAAATATTAGATGGATTAACGTAGATATCATAGAGCTTATTCTCTAACCCAAGATTTTGTCAAAAATAACATATTGTCCTAGTACAGAAGACAGGTTGAAGAAAACACTTGTCATCTTGAGTGAAGGAGACTTGGAAGAAAAGAAACACACTCATTCCGGAGAACAAAACTCCAGGCTCCAGGTTTGAATGATTAAGTTGCTAAGATTCAAAACGTGCAAGTGTCAAGAAAACACTATAGTGCTTGGTAGCATGTGAGAATATTGAGATAAATTCTTAATGTATTTATTTGCATGATACAACTAACATCTTCTCTAGGAGAAACCTCTGGTGTTAGTTCCAGGTTGCCATTGAGGAATGTTTGATCACAACACTATAAGAGTGTTGACCTCATTCTGTATTGTATTTGTTACTCTTGATCTTTGCTTCAGACAGGTCACAAGTGAAATCTCTAAGGGAGCCACTGTGACGATTATTCGTGCTATTGCTTTATCTACTATTATCAAAAGAGTACTACTCCTGCTTATTGTTTTGTTGACCTTGTTTCAGGTCACAGGTGATAACTCCGAGGAAGCTATAGTGAAGGTTGTTGAAGACAACATATTATATGAGACATGAAGCAGACTATGTACATGACCATATACACTCATGTACCAAAGAAGATGAAGAAGAAGCTATCTCTTGAGATTCAAAGTATCTCATATGAAGATTGAATGAAAGGAGTAGAAGGATCCAAAGATGACCGAACATTAGAATGAGAAGAAGAACTCGTTCGAAGCCTGACTTTGTCTTTCACATCTAGACTTGGTATTCAACACCAAGTATACCCTGTAAAAGATGATGAAGTCCTTATAGACTCAGAAGAAATTGAGAGTAAGCCTAATCTCATAAAGTATCAGATGAAAAGTCAACTTCCATGACTGGGAGATAGATGCCATGAGAAGACTATATCGTAGTTTCAGAAACTTCTAGGAGATATGAAATCTCCTAGGAAGATTCCCTTGTTTCAGTGACAAAGAAGGAAGCCAGTCAGAAAGACTAGGATATGGATTCTTCCGTGAGAAGAGAAGTCAATATTGAATTCCAATATTGATCTATATAGATCAAACATGTTGCAGATATACAAAGCCTGATGTATTTCTAGAGGATTCTCCCAGCAAAAGGGAGAAGACTATAACGAGACACTTATTGAAGAAATAGTTCCAATATTTATGAAGGCAACCAGAACAACCATGATTCATATATAGTATGAGATGCAGGGGGAGCAATCCCCATATTTAAAATTGAGTGACAACTGGTGCAGTACATTAGTTGGGTCATGGAGACATGACTACAATGAAAGATAGAGTTATCTTCATGAAAGAAGAAGAGATATATTCAGTATCCGTTATTGAGCCACCCTCAGTTTTGGATGAATTTGTTACCATGATGGAGTAGAAGAGTTACTGCCAAACCTCAGCAGTCACAATGAGAATGGAGCAATCATTCTCAACTTCAGAGCAACTATAGGTGCAGAGTCTTAGTTCCAGAAGGAACAATTGTAGAAAGAGCAGAGGACATACTCTAAATCAGTGAGACAGATAGTGCCTTGCAGAGAGAACATAGAGATAGCACATGATTGTGCATATTGAGTTGCAGATGAGAAAATGTACCATATTGGTACAATGTAATGAGAAACTTTGATTTGAAGATTGAATATAAAAAGACTCATGTCTGTAAGTTGAAGGGAACTCTGTACATGTTGAAGCAAGCTCCTAGAGCTTGGTATGGAAGAATTGAATGTTTCTTGATGAGCTTGGGATTTACCAAGAGTAAAGTTGAATCTAACCTTTATCTCAAGGTTATGGATGATGAGACAATGATGTTAATACTATATATAGATGATGTATCCTTGACAAAGATGAATAAAATCTCATCACAGATTACAGAAGAAGCTCGCCACTGAGTTTGATGGAATACCTAAATGAATTATCTCTTAGGTATTGAAGTTTGGCAGAGCACAGAGAAGATATTCCTTAACCAAGGGAAGTATGAAATTGAAATCTTGAAGAGATTTGATATGTTGGAGTGCAAGTCCATGAATACACCCATGGAAATGAAGCTGAAGCTTCTGGTCAACACTTCATCAGAATTGATTGATGCCATGTTGTATAGACAGATCATTGGATCACTGATGTATCTGACAAACACTAGACCAGATATTTGTTTTTCCGTGAACACCTTGATTCAGTCTTTGGTAGAACCCGAACATGTTCACCTAGTTGCTACAAAACATGTGATGAGGTACCTTAAGGGTACATTAGATTATGGTCTCAGTTATGATGGAGATCATGATTTCACACTAAGTGGGTACATTGATTCATATTGGGCTGGAGGTGTCTCTGATAGGAAGAGCATTTCAGGATGCTGCTTCAGTTTGGGGTCATCCATTGTCTCATGGCAGAGTAGGAAGCAATCAAGCATTGCTTTCAGTACAACGGAAGAAGAATACATTGTTGCGTGTTCTGCCAGTTTTGAAGCCATATGGCTTTGCAAGTTATTGACTGGTCTATTTGACCTAGAGATGGAAGCAACCACGGTCCTATGTGATAAAAAAAGCTGCATAAATATGATAAAGAATCCTATATTTCATGACAAGTCGAAACACATAGAGATCTGATACCATTACATCTGTGACATGGTGCAGAGAGGAGCCATTTAGCTCCAATATGTTAGCACGGATGAACAGGTTGCCGATGTGTTGACCAAGCCTCTATCTAGTGTAAAGTTTGACCACTTTTGAGATAATATCGGTATAGTCCGAAAGGACCTCCCTCGATAGGGGGAGTAGTGTTGTGTCAATATGCCAACCTAGTGCCGTGCTTCCAGCTTAATTGTTGTGTCGAGATGCCAACCTAGTGTTGTGCTTCCATCTTAATTAGTGTGTTGAGATGCCAGCTGAGTGCTGTGCTGCCAACTTAATTGTTGTGTCGAGATGCCATCCTAGTGTTGTGCTTCCAGCTTAATTTCTTTGTTGAGATGCCAACCGAGTTCCATGCTTCCAACTTAATTGCTGTGTTGAGATGCCAGCCTAGTGATGTGATTCCAACTTAATTGTTGTGTTGAGATGCCAGCCGAGTGTTGTGCTTCTAGATTAATTGCTGTGTCGAGATGCTAGCCTAGTGTTGTGCTTCCAGCTTAATTGTTGTGTCGAGATGCCATACTGGTGCTGTGCTTCCAACTTAATTTATGTGTTGAGATGCTAACTGAGCGTTGTGCTTCCAGCTTAATTGCTGTGTTGAGATGCTAGCCAAGTGCTGTGCTACCAGCTTAATTGCTGTGTTGCGATGCCAGCCGAGTGTTGTGCTTCTAGATTAATTGCTGTGTCAAGATGCCAGCCTAGTGTTGTGCTTCCAGCTTAATTGTTGTGTCGAGATGCCATACTAGTGATGTACTTCCAACTCAATTGCTGTGTTGAGATGCCAACTGAGTGTTGTGCTTCCAACTTAATTGTTGTGTTGAGATTCCAGCCGAGTGTTGTGCTTCCAACTTAATTGCTATGTTGTGATTCCATCTTAATTGTTGTGATGTCAGCCTCGTGTTGATGACATGCCAACCTCGTGCTGTGATGATGTGCCAACCTCGTGCTGTGATGATGTGTTGCCAGCTTCGTGCTGTGATGCCAACCTCATGCTAAAGACTCTCAACCTAGTGCTGATGTTGATGATGCTCCAGCCTTCGTGCAGTGATGTTGTTGTTGATGATGATGCTCTAGCCTTTGTGCTGTGATATTGCTTCTTTTGATGTTGTATCAGCCTTGTGCTTTTATTGATTATGATGATGTATTAGTGTTATACTAATCCATGTTGATGCAATTTATGATGATGATGCCACTTCAACTTCTTGTTGAAGATGATGATGATGATGCCACTTCAGATTCTTGCTGAATTTGATGATGATGATGCCACTTCAGCTTCTTGTTGAAGATGATGATGATGATGCCACTTCAGCTTCTTGCTGAAGAAGATGATGATGATGCCACTTCAACTTCATGCTGAAGATGATTATGATGATGCCACTTCAATTTCTTGTTGAAGATGATGATGATGATGATGCCACTTCAGCTTCTTGCTGAAGTTGATGATGATGATGCCACTTCAACTTCTTGCTGAAGATGACGATGATGATGTTACTTTAGCCTCACGTTGAAGATGATGATGATATTACCTTAGCCTCTTGCTGATGAGGATGATGATTCCATTCCATCTCTCTGTTGTGAATGATGATATTGATGATGAGAAAAACTTCTGATGATTTATAGATATGCGATTTAGTGTTCCAAGATGTTGTTGATGATGTTTCCCTCTCTCTCGCATGATGCTATTGTAGAATACCCTTCTTGTTAAGGGGGAGTGTTGAAATAATGTAACTGTAAAGAGTAATCTAATTATTATTGATGTATTATTCATTAGATTAATCCCCTTTTGGGGATTGATCATGTCGGGTATTGTAATTGACCAAATCTCCTTTTGCGGATTGGTCAAACCCTAATTGTAATGGGCTAAATGAAAAGTCAGCCCCATAATATATTAAAGTGGTTATAACCACCCAGATTGAGAAGTCGACCCTGCCAGTGAAAATACACCTCACTCCAGTGCACACCATATTGTATAAATAAGAGAGGCTAGTGCCTCATTTGTTCACACACTCACTTGTTCATCAGAGCACAAGTTGGAGAAGAAGAAGAGAGAGAGAGAGAAACACTTCTTGGAGAGGAATTTCTGTATTTGTTTGAGTTATCTCTTGGCATTGTATTGGCTATCTATATTAAGGAAGTTGTTTTTGGGTTTTCTCCCCTATGAGGGTTTCCCAGGATAAATGATGTGTCTCTTGTGATTGTGTATTTCTTAGTGATCCTATCTATGCTATTGTTATCTAATGAACTGAAATGAAACTAAATAATATCTTAAACCTTAAAAAGTATGACATACAAACCCACCATATCCATCATTTTTGTCTTGGAATAATTTGTTGCATAAGGTTTTACTAGGAGAAGTAAAAGGGCTTACACCCTCCTAGTACTTCCTTGTTAGCCTTGCTTGCATTGAGGAGTAAAAGGGATTACACCCCCAAGGAGATAACATTGATATCTCATTCTTTGTTTTAATCCATAACCCAATAGCTAAAGGCACTAATCTAATTTCATTGGAGAAATAAAATCTTGCATCAGTAAACGTGAAAACACGAGATTTTGACATTGTCTAATTTGGAATTTGTTCCAGCTACTCGAGGCCTCCTAAATCCCTCAAGGCATCTTGTTTCTCTAATAACTTATTTCTTCTGTTATAAAAATAAATATACAACCTATAGGGCTCTAGAGAACCCTAAACATTCTCTTAAATAACTCACAATTCAACCATCATAAGTTGCCAATATTGGCCCCCTACAATCTACTAGTCCTAGCGCACTTTTTGGGTGGATTAATTGCAATTTTTGGTTGCTGATTTTTATTCTCTAACAAATTTCTTGCTGCATCGATAAGGCTGATAAAATATCTCTGCAATTTGTTTTTATAACAACCTTACATTTGTGCTAAAGTCTTTCTCTTACAATCTTGATTTGTACTAGTTATACCTAGCTTAGCTCTTGTATCATTATATTGACTTTTGGCATTTATTTAGAAGCTATTGTTGACATTTATTTTCTGATTTTTATTTTCATATATTTATTCTAACAAGGAAAACAAGCTTTGCTTTCTTATCTAATAAGATTATTGGGCTTGCATCTTGGTTTCTCTTGTGTCTCGTGTAGGTACAATTATCATTGTCATGTATCCTACACTGTGGCACATATTCCTTCATCCATGAGACTCTTTCAAGCCCCTATTCCACTTAGAAAATTTACCTATAGGGGCATCCATTTCATCATCTCACTTTTCATCTCATTTCCCCTAGGGTCACCCGGGATTCCCCCCTTGAGGTGATCACTTCACCTATAAAGTGATGGGAATACCTATTTGAGGTGAAAATGGGTAGGTTTTATCTTAGTTGTTTCCATCTTGTGGTTTAGTTCGGGATTTTCCCAACCTACAACTTGTGCGATAACATGACTCATCCACTCGACATCATCCATAGGGAAAATCAACCCAGCTGCTAGCATTTTGTCGATCTCTTTCTTAAACTTCTCCTTAACTCATAAATTCAAATGCTATGGTCTGTGTTTGACTGGATTAGCCTCATATTTTAAGTAAATATTCATTTATCCTAAATCTCCCTTAATCCCCTTCATCTTTGAAAAAATCTTAGGAAACATATCTTCATATTCCCACAATAGAGTCTAGATCTTCGTCACTCTCAAAATTATGATGATATTCACTCCCAATATTCACTTTATACAACCTCATAGGTTGAGTGTAAGAGTTGTTGATGTCACTTGATATAGTATCCTTGACTTCTATTGATCCTAAGGATTATTGAAAGGACAAATGTCTAAGCTCCTTCAACTCCTCAGGATCTCCTGGGTCCTTATCAAATTTACTATAAGCCATCGGTATTCTTACAAGGGATAGATACAAGCTATACTGAAGAAAAATTTCATGATATGGGAAGACTATAAGTGGATATTTAGGATTAAATTCAGTACTACACAACATCTTCTTGATTTGCTGGAGTACAATGGTGATTTTAGGAGTCTTACCAAAAAATGAGAAGTCACGGAAGAATTTATTTTGAAGTGTTTTCCAACATGTTGTTTGTCTTATTGTCTCTTTGTGTACATACCAGGCCTTAGGAATTGTTCCCAAAGAGTGGAAGAACTGATGTGTCCACATATAGGAAGGAAGTTGCACAACTTTTCATACTTTCAAACAATGCTAAATATGCGCAACTGGGTTAGATTGACCATCATGTATCTCCAAGGATAACATTTGAATCTTCTTATATCTGTCTTTTCCAAGTTGGTGTACTTGTGTTAAAGGAATAAAATGATGTTGTATAGAAATCTTGACTTCATCCCAAGAAGACAAATTTCCTTTGTGAGTATCCCACCACCTGGCTGGAGAAGACTTCAGGGCTATTTCAAGTGTTGAGATTCTTTGTTCTATCACAACCTTATCGTCTATGTCAATGAGAAAAATATGCATATCTGAGGTACCATCATATGTTGGATACTCCTTGATTTCCATTCCATTCCACCTTAATTCTTTGACAGTTCCACAATGTCTGGAGAAATTTTCATATCTTCCTTATTGCCAATTGTCAAAAGTTGCTTTTGAATCTTCGTCCACCAACTAAATACTTCACCAAATTACAGATCCATATGCAGTGGTATTAACATAATCTAAATTTTTTACTGCAGTAAGAGCATACAACTGATCTATGAAATCTCCCTCCAAATTATCATCAGCTGGTTCAATGTATCTTGGACCTTGATAAGGATCTAGTGGTTGAGTAACCTTCATTCCATTAGATTCGAAGGTCATAATTTTGTTCTTAAGATCGATTACAACATAGTTTTCATAGGTCCAATCAATACCTAATAGAGTTGAATAAGGATCCTTCTCCCCAATTATCTCAATCACCTCTAAATCATCTAGTGTTTTGATGCCATCCAAGTCTACTTCAACATTTTGCAGCCTCCCCATAGGGTAGATATTGTATTGATTCGTCATCTGCAACTGAATAGGGGAATATACAAGCTTGGTCTTGGACATTGTTTCCCAAGTCTTCTTTGGTAATATGTTCTCATCACATCCAAAATCTCACATAACATTCCTGATCTCATAGTCACCAATGTGAGTATTCAACCTGAACTCCTTTCTAGATCTCCTTTTCCTTCTCTGGATTCTACTTGCATTATTTTCTGGAAGGTTGCCGACAATTAATTCCTCTAGGTTTCCTTCAACTCCTAATGCCAACTTGATTTTATTTTTCAACTTCCCAATAAGTTGTTCATCATCCAATATATCATAAAATAATTGTATCCATAGATCAACAACCTTTTGTTCTTTTTCTAAGGGATCCACCTGAGCAAATGACTCTCAGGGAGCCTTGATTTGTTGTGAATTTGGCGTGAATCTTGAGTCTACAACTATAGGTTTTGGAGAACTCTACATATGTTTAAAAATATCAAATACTATTTTAAAAGATTCCTTTTGTTGCATAGGATCATACTTGGTGTTTTCTTGGATGGCCTTATGAATTTTTAGTTGATGGGGAATTTCAGCATCTGCGCTAGTTTTTGCACCTTCTCTAGTGACGATATTAATATTAGGCCCCTCTCTGTCATATATAGTATTGGGTTCATAATTTATTAGGTTGGAACCTCTCTTCTTGGCATGATCTTCCCATTTCACAATAAACATGGACAATCTTCTGTAGCGTGGGTGTTATTCCTACAATGCGCACACCAAGGTCTTCTCGGAAGTGGATAGTCTCTTGCCAAGTGTCCCTGCTCATGAAAATTGTAGCAGTGAAATTGACATCTTTTTCTAGATTTTCCTCCATGGTATCCTCCTTCACCTCCACGATTCGTTTCAGGTCATTGAGGTCCTTCATTGATCTTGAATGTAGATGAATCCAATTTTTTCGTGAGGGAAACTAGAGCTCTGCACTGATTAGTGTTGTGTGAAGGTGAACAAAAAAATTCACAATACATGGTATTCAACACAAGAGTGTATTTCTGTAAAATTGGACAATGCCTCGGAGAATTCCCGTGAGTTATGCAGATCTCGCAATAATCGGTACTTTGACCTCCTTGATTATTCAGGAAGGCATGGTATTGAATATACCCATGTAATGGTGCTGTAGAAAAATATTGTGCAACTCCTACCTTTGGCCCCACTGGAGGAGGAGATATATTATAAGGCCCTATACCCCTTAGTATCAGACACTCATTATCCACATGAACTTTTGTGTAACAACCTGTACACCATACTTGTGGTCGACCCACTTTCAAAAGGGATAGTTCTTGAATTTTCTCAGTCAATGCAAAGATTTGGCCCCACTTTTTCTCAATATTAACATCCTCCAGAGGCCTCATGATTCTGAAGTTCCTTGGATAACCTGCAATAACCTCAATATTCATAGCCTTCTCTAATGTTTCCCCCAAAGTGGCTATCCTTTGTTGAGTTAGAGGAATATGTGTAAAAGGTAACAACCCTTGAATTAACCATTCTCTCTAATGATCCTCATGGATATGGTTTGCTAATTTCCCTATCGTATCTTTAAAACTCTGTTTGTACTCCCAAGTGGACTCACCATCCCTATGCTTTATCTCCCGCAATTTGGATAGATCTTGTTGTTCGGACTGAGGCAACCATAATTCCGCTATAAATATATACTTCACCTGAGCGAATGTGAAATATTTCCATTAATCCATTGACTTGATTTCCTTCATGTACAACTTAAGAGCTTTACCTGTTAAGGTAGTCTGGAACTAAACAAACTTTCTTTTATCTAAAGTTCTGCGAGACCTCTAGATGGATTCGCATAGAAACCAATGTTGTTTGATGTCCTCATCACCTTTACCCCAAAATTCAGAGTATCATATGAGAGATATTGCATGTTGATTCACCATCGAGGGATTTGGAAATCCTACCAGAATGAACCCCAATGCTCCTTGTTGTGACACAACTGAAAAAATTGCCACAATTCCACTACTAATACTTGGAGTTGTTGGACTTGAAGGATTAGAATTAACATAATTGACAAAGAGATTTGTTGTAGAATTTACCACATTTATAGATGGCACTGGGGGAATGGGTGATTTAGGTCTAGTTCCTTTACCGTTGGAGTGAAATTCTTTGATCTATGGGGTCTCGTTCATTTTTAGTGCTACATTTATATCTCTATGAAATCCAACACCTTCTGGTGTTGCAAGATCCAAATCTCTTGCAACTTCTTTAGGGTTCTCGCTGAGTATTCTTCTTCAATGGTGGAACTTATCCTTACTATTTCATCCATCCCTTATGAAATTCCTTCCTCTTGTCTTCTTCTTCTAGAACCTTCACCTATTTCACCAAATTTATCCTTCAACCATCTGCTAGCCAACCTTCCTTGTCTCTTCAACTCTCACAACTCTTATAACTCTTTCCTATGACTACTCTCAAATTTGATCTCCTCCCTCGACTGATCATACCTCTTCATCACTTTTCTCATCTATTTTTCCACCTCTTTTCAAGAACAAAACGCTTTTTTGAGCTCGTTCGTCCCTTGTACTTTTCTTTTGACGACCCCTCATATCTCCTAGAAAATATGCCTTGACATAACTCATGAACCCTTTCATAAATCACCCCCACCCTTAAGCACAGGGGTTTACGCTGCCATGTTAGTTGAAGGAACATGCAACATTCATTCTTCTACCAATAAAACCTCAATGCATAAGGGGATTTCTCGCAACAAATCTTCCTCTAGCTCCTTCTTTAAATATTGCTTCATCCTTGGAAAAATATTGGTGGTTCTCTGCAACAAATTCTATAATATAACCCTCAAGAATAGTATGTGCCCAAAAATCCACAGCAGAAGAAATCAAATGATCTAAATGGTGAAGAGTCGTTAAACCTTCAACAATCTAGTTGCATATCCTTTTGACTCAATATTTGTATTCCAATGCTTCTTGCAGGTGATCTAACCACCAAAATACCTCTTTGGAACCTAATGCAAAATATTTCATACTGATCACTAGCAGGATCTGAATAGAACACCGTGCTTTTCAAAACCCTAAATTTTTTGTGTCGCAACCACACTTCCTACTGTATAAACGTGTCACACCTTCTTTCCCACCAGTTTTCAACGTTAGATTTGTAAATCCGATGAAGAGTCTTCTAAAAAATCACTTTGAATATTAGGTCTTGGAAACAAAACACTTTTTGGCATGAGATTGAGACCAGGGTTCTCTAAGGTTGCCAACAAAAGGCACCGCTGTAATCTAGATACACCAGTATATTCATCCTTCCGCGAGGGAAAGAATTCTCACCCATGGTGTAGCCAAAATTGAAATGATGAAGCAATTCAGAGAGAACACAATATCATATTTACCTTAAATTAATTACACATGTAGCATATGCTAAATATATCTATAACTAGCAGTCAACTACTTAACCATAAAATAATTAAACATTTGTGCAACAAAACCATGGACTCATGCACATCATATTAGATCATTACAACAAGAAATTTTAGGACCCAAACCATTCCTTTATATTATCAATATCATCAATTGTCTTACAATGGGTCTCTATGACTCACACATCGACCTACACAATGGGATCTAACCCTGAAATTCCCATTACAGATTCAATAGTTGACTACGCAAACAAAGTGCTCCCAAAAAAACCCATTAGAATATCTTATCAAGACTGAATCAATCCCAACCCAACAATAACGACAACAACTCTTTTACCATTACACAATTCCATATTTATATATTTCCCTTGGCCACTTCTTGGATTCTTTAATCCACTATTAGTATAACTAGGGAGGTAATATGGGGTGACTAGGGAGGTACCCAATGGTAATGTGGTTATGTATTATTGGTGGAATTCATTTAATATATGAGAATGTGGTCATTCAAGGTAAGGTGGACTAGGTCCACTATATTAATAAAGGCTCACTATGGTAGTTAGATGTAATAAATGTCATAAGTCTCTCTAGAAGGTTCCTAGGAGATAGAGAGAGCTATATAAATAACTGTGAGTAATGTAATGGAAAATAATAAAGAATATGGTGAATGTATCAAGCATTTATTGAGGAGTGTTATCCTTCCTTAAGGATTAATATATGGTGTTAACCTACCTCAAGGGTTTTGAATATTTCTTGTGTTCAGTATTTTGGTGAATGGTTTGGTTATTTCTTGGTTATTTCTGAAGTATATTTGCATATCTATTCAGGAAATCACCACTTGATGGCACTCGATACTCTTGGAATTTTTCAATGATCGTCCAGCGGGTGCATGGAACTTTTGGATGTTTTTGTTTCTGTTACACCTTGAGTTAGCTATTCGTTCTTCTAAATGTTTTCCGCTATTTTGAATATTCCTTTGACATGTTGTGCTTTTTCCAAAATGTCGTTATTTCTAAAAATGAAGGGCCCAACATTGAGGAAGTATATTATGAACTTGATCTACCAGAGGGGATAAAGATTCACAATGTCTTTCATGTGTCATGCCCAAAAAAGATAGTAGGTCAGCAGGTCACCACTTCAATTGAGTTACCTTTGCTGGATGAGGAGGGACAATTAATATTGATTCTTGAAGAGATAATGGATTTCATGGATAGGATATTGAGGATAAGGGTCATCATAGAGTTCCTTATCAAGTGGAGAGACTTTCCAGTAGAGAATGCCATGTGGGAGGGAGACTAGATTTTGTAGCATCCTAGTCTGCAATTGCTTGAGGGAAAACAATCTCAGGAAGGGAAGACTGTAATGTCCCTTTCCAGGTGATCATTCTAGGGAGATGAATTTGTAGCCTATTTTATTCCCGTAGGCTATAGTTGATTAAAAAGGGAATAGACAGATTAATTATTTATTTTCTTTTGGAGGAAAAAACAACGTTATACAATTATATTGAGTAATTAAAAAGTGACTTGGAAAATAATATGAATAAAACCTTATAAAGTCACTTAATTAATTTAAATGAGAGGAGAAAGGAAAAAGAGTGATAAAATAGAGATGGGAGCTCATTTCTCTCATTATGATTGATAATTTTTCTAAAAATCGATCTGGAGAGAGCTCTTCTGGCTTGATAGGGTTTTACAACAAAACCCTTGTTGAAAATTGGTTTCAGTGGTGAAAGATTCCACCCTATTGAGGGCTATGTTTTCTTGAGCAAACCAAGTTTTCTTTGAGAGGGGGAAAATTGTCTCTTGTAGGGGCTGTGTTTTTGTGTTGGGGGTGAAATTCCTCCAAAGAGGTCGGATCCAATCATTAGAGGCAAATATATTTAGTAGGGAGGCTTTATTTTTTGTGTGGAGAGGCGTATATTCTTAGGGAGGCCGTATTTCCTTGGAGAGGCCAAGTTTCCAACTGTTGGGGGATGATTTTTGTTGAGGAGGGGTTGTAGTCATCTTGTGGAGGCCGATTTTTGTATTGTGGGAGCCATATTCTTCTTGAGATGTTGATATGAACCTCAATAATTGCCAACATATGTAACAGGTCAGGTTCTGATAAATTTTTATCAGATTTGGTGTTCATTTGTTGTTTGGATAAGCTATTTTCCATTGTAATATTTCTATTATAATTTACATGCAATATAAACATTCTATTTTGTATCAAACCCTTGTTTATCCATCGAAAACCACATCAAGAAAACAAATCAACAAACACATAAAACATAACATCAACAACAAGGTGGTTTTTACAATGGGTTTTGAGTAGATCCACAAACTGTTTGATGAAAGTCTCAAGTCAAGAAATCACTATAATATTACAACAATAAGCATACATTTATATCAGTGGTAAGGAGGGTTATTGCATTCAAGATGTCATGTAAACAGAATAATAGAACAATCAACCCTTGATATGATAACGAACGTAAAATTGCTAGGAAAGCCATTAGGGATGCTTCAAATGAGTCCTTAAAACTTGATAAGATAAATGCATACAAATCCCGAATTAAAAGGAAAAGATGTACTATATAAATATAAATAAAGAATGGATTTTACACCTATCTAAGCTTGATCCTAATAAGTTTTATTGGTAAATTATAATTTGTAAAACTAAAGAAAATAATACAGTTTCCTTGAAGGAATGGAATACCTATCTTAAAATTCTTTACGGATTCCCTAATGCCATGGACACCATTCCAAGCATTCCTACATAGGAGGAAGTTTTTTCTATTCGAAGACATAGAGTTTGGGGTTAAGAGACTCACAAATGGAGAATATAAGGACATTGAAGGCTACCGAGATGAAATTTTTAAAATCGGAGGGCCTATCCTCATCCTCACATACACAAGCTCTTCAATTTAGCAGTCAGGCATGGATTCCCTAAACCCTATATGCAAAGCCTCATTGTACCTATTTTTAAGTGTGGGGATAAAACATTCTCTTTAATTATAGGACCATTATGATTAGCCCCATTTTAACCAAGATGTAAGGAATTATTTTGGAAAAGAAGATTAGCCTATGGCTAGAAATCCATATAAAAAGAGATAAATGCTAGGCCATATTTAGGAGATATCAGTCAATTGTGGACCACCTTGTTCCACTTAGGATCATTGCAAAGTAGTGCCACAATAATAAAAACAATATCATATGTTGTTTCATTGATTTTAGAAAATATTTTGACACAATACCCAGGATAAAACTTTGGGATATGTTGGAAGAGATAAATTTTCCCGTCGAGTTGAGGGATCATGCAATAAGGTTATATGAGAGCTTTATTTCCAATTTTAGGAGCAAACAGGACTGATCAAAATAAACTCATTGCAATATTGGAGTCAAGCAAGATTGTCCCTTGTCCCCTACCTTTTTGGCATATACTTTGACAAGTTAGAAGATTGTTTGGAAGAAGTAGGTTATGTTAGCCTAACTCTCACTAGTATAATCATCCTTCTTATTCTTTACACTGATGATATTTTTCTTATGGTGAGGAGTTCCCACAATGTCGGCAAGAAACTAAGAATTCTCAAGGAATTATGCTCCAATACAGGTATGATTGTTAATACTAACAAAAGTAAAGTCATGATAATTAAATCCAATAAGATCACCTACGATACTTTAGTATACGAAAACAACAACTTGGAGAAAGTGTATTCATACAAATATATTGGAATAAATATTCATAAGAAGCTCAACTGGAATTATAGCATTGAGAAAAGGATAAATGGAGGGTGTAAATCTTATCACGGGCTTGAAAATAATTGTAAATCATCAGATCTTTGGATATGGGCTAAGAAAAAAATCCTCGTTGAGACTCTCTTTACTCCTTTTATTTTATATGGATGTGAAGTTTGTGGATGTGGTATCTCTAGAGAGTCGTGGAGAATGATAGAGCAGATCCAAAATAAGTTTATGACCTATAATCTCAAAATTAAAGGAAATACACCCTAGGATATTTTTCTCATAGAAGCAAGCCTTCCCCCCATTGGGAACACAACTATGAACAAATAGCTAATGTATAATAACAAGTTAAACAACATGTAATACAAGAGGCTTCCTAATGTTTCTTCAAATTCCATCCAAAATCATGTTTTGCTCAAGTGGGGATGGCTTAAGGATGCCTAGTATTGGTTAAACCATTAGGGAATAAAGGAAGATATCATATTGCATAATGAGGATAATATTAAAAATATTATTACATCAAAATTTAAGGGGAAAATGTGGTGTTATAAGAAGTTAGAGGGAAAAAAAAATTAGGATATTATAAGGAGGTAATGAACCCTAATCTAGAAGACAAAAAATATCTCTCTGTTTTGACAACTGTAAAGAAGAAAATAAACAATACTAAAACAAGATAAAATTCTCATGATCTGCATTGGTCAATTCCCAAAATTCCATGGGATGAAAGAGTCTGTCACCTTTGTGACACTACATGGGTTGAAGATGAAAAACACTTTCTCTTAGAATGTCCATCATATACCCATATTAGATATGAATTTCAAAACATTTGTCACACTACCAACCTTCCTAACCTTTTAACTCAACAAAACTATGGTGATGTTGGAACACTTCTCTTAATGTTTTTCGAGCACACATATAAATTCTAAAGAATTCCAAGTAATCTCTTGCCTTCTTAAATGCCTATAAACCAATTTGGTCTCATTGCACATTAATCATCATCATCATCATCATATCAATATAACTAATATAAAATAAAATGCATTGTAACATGTAAAGAACCCCTTTTATTAGATTCTTTTCATTCTCCAAATACTTTAAACTTGTTGTATTTTTGAAATAAAATAATAAAAAAAGAAAGATGATGTATTATGGATTTTTTTATTATGTTGTATTAAATATAATAATTTTTTTCAAAGAAAGTTTAAGAGAAAATTGTTGGGGCATAGTGGGAAGACTCGAGGTTCAACATGTATTCACCAACAAAACCATTAAGATACCGACCCTTTCAACATCGCCCACAAGCAGGTGAAGTCTCACTCGAGGTATCTATGAGGATTGCAGGAACTGGGTTTCCACAATCATGAAGGGATGAGAGGCATTCACCATAACCATTATACTTAACATTCATTCATTATATCATACATGATGTGCATAGAACCAATAATAGACAACATATTCATACTACCCAACATACATTAAATGTGCGCAGTAAACAAAATAGTAAACAAACACATCAAAGCATAACATAGAGACACCATATTTTAATATGGTTCACCCAATATGGGCTACATCTACAACGACAATCTTCTTATATTATCATTCAACATCATCTCTTACAAAAGGTGTGCACAACGCTCATACATGATATCCTAGTTATGCCCAAAATTCCCTTGTCGTTCGCGCATACAGTGCACACTTAGGTGATACTTGCCTATCCAACTAAGTTCTCATTCTCGACATAACTCATCTCAGACTTATCACGACTTACTTTCTACCTAAAAACCCTTACATATTTATACTTTTACATTAGGGCTTAGTTCGTTACAAAATGGACCAAAAAGCCTAACTAACTTTGTTCTTTCTCAGGCGCTAGTCCTGAAAATGCTCTAATTACTTTCATTCTTCTACATACTATGCAGTTCCCAAAACTTATCCAAAAATATCTTGCTCCAACAAAAATCAACCCAAAACATTCCATAATTTGTCTATAATAAATGAGGTAATTTGATTATCTTACATCTAGCTCATAAACAATTAAGCTAACCCTCTAAATTAAATTAAATTAAATATAATATATATTCTAATATATTAAAATAAATGCGCTCAATAGAGCACTGCAATATGGAGCTCATTTATGTATAAGGGTTTTGAAAATGAATTATTTTTGTATGGAGCTTATTTATGTATAAGGATTTAGAAAATATTTATTTATATAAAACGCACGTCTTAAGTTCTCATTTTCAAATGTCCAAACATTACATAATATTTTTGGTACAATGTGAAAAGGTATATTTAAGTAAAAGTGTTAAGGTATATTTGAGTAAAAGTGTTGTATTAAATTTTATTTTATTTTTATCAATAAAAAATTATATAATTATTACATTTATTTAAAATAATAATTTTATTAATTTTAATAAAAATTATTTAACAAAATTATTTATTAATAATTATTTAATTGAATTATTTATTAATTTTTAATAAAAAGTATTTTATTAATTAATGATGAATAATTAGAAAAAATCAAATCATAAACATTAACCTCCTCATTAAAACATTTAACTTTTACCCCCTCGTCCTTATTGTGAAATCATTTATGAAGTATTTAATGCAATGCAATCATGGATAGAGTCTCGTGGCGCAGATCCCTTCCAATCGTTAATGTCGAAACACTACTTTAGCAAATGAAGAAATGTGAAAAACATAACATTCTTCACAAAGCAGCAAGCGGTAATGCATTAAATACAATATACAATTGGGTACACCTCAACTTTTTTCAGAAATTTTTAGGATTTTTTATATATTTTTTTTTACTGGGGAATTGGTAACTTGCGGTTTAAGAATGACGCACGAATAAATTTAGGTGAGAATCGAACATAAGATTTCATTTTACAAATTTCCTTCCATTTACACAACACTTACCAATCCGACCATAATTTATAGATATTGTTCTGATTATGAATATTAATTAAATAAAATTATGAATATTAATTAAATAAATATAGATATCCAATAAAATTTAACCATCTTAACAATATTGCTCAACCATAAATACATTAGATTTAATACTACATTTAATAATTATTATTGATAAGGCAGATATGTAGCTAGGTCAATAAACAAACGCCGATACAGAGGTAGCCAAAGCATGCTGAGGGGCGCCCCCCTAGAGTGAGCGATAGCAAGCGGATTTCCCTGTTGGATAACCGAGTTAGAAGGGATCCTAACGCTATGAAATAGATCAATAAATAGCATTTATTTGTGGAGGCTAGGCTACTATATATTTACATCAACCCTCCTGCTAATTTACAATGCATTTTCTGTCTTAAATTCTTTTCATTACAGAACATTGGAGATTCCATCCATTTTCCCTGCAAATCTCATCCATGGCCGATGGTAGAGGATTGTTCGTTATCTGTTTATTACTTGCATCGCTGCACGCGTTTATGCAGCCTATCTATTGCATTGGTAGGATATCTGAACGCCATAACAGTAACTGGGAAAAAGGTTTCATGGAATTGAAGGGCAGTTCGTTTATTACTGCGAACTCTGCCGAAGCCCTTGTGTTGACTGTAGATACGGCGGGAGGTCAAGGCGTTTTCACTACAGTCCAGCAAGCCATTGATGCAGTTCCAGTGGATAACACAAACCCTGTCGTGATCAATGTCCAACCGGGCATTTATAGGTCAGTAATTAATTAACCCTACCTTATTTGTAGGTTAGTTTTGATAAGAGAAAATAGCTAGAACTGTATAATTTGTTCTGAGAAGTTAGTGATGGCATAGAGTTCACCACAGTGATCTGGGTTGAATTCAAAAGTTTCTCAGAAGAATCAGAATCAGGCTTGATCCATGGATGGCTGCATTTCTGATTAATGATTTTGGATGAAACTTTCAAAAGCTGAGGCAACGGGCTGAACTTGACTTCAATCTGGGCAACTATTCTTGATGGGACATTTTCTTTAGATCATTATATTGTTGAACGTTTTTTGAAGCACAATATAATCTTATTTGAAGGACTGAATACTGTGAAACTGAACTCTTCGTTCCTTATTTTATGTACCTCGCAGCGAGAAAGTGACTGTTCCTGAGGTGAAGCCATTCATAACTCTGAATGGCTC
>ML789763.1:523860-534689 GCA_009831015.1 Picea engelmannii | reverse complement strand
TTCTGAATTTGATATGAAAGATCTAGGTCTCATGCATTATTACTTGGGACTAGAAGTATGGAAGAAGCGTGGTGAAGTATTCCTTGGACAAGGAAAGTACGCAATAAAGATCCTTCAGAAATTTGGAATGATGGATTGTAAGTTCATGGACACTCCTATGAATGCGGATATAAGAAAATTGAAAGATCCAGATTCTGATCCAGTAGACCCATCTCTATATTGACAACTAATTGGGTCATTGTTGTATTTGGTAAATACTTGACCATACATTTTCTTTGCCATAAATACACTAAGCCAGTTCCAGGTGGAACCAAGACATGAACATTGGATAGCTGCAAAGCATGTATTAAGATATATTCATGGGACAATAAACTATGGGTTGAGATATACCGCATCCAGTGATATCCAACTTCATGGATTCACAGACTCTGATTGGGCAGGAAGTGCAGAAGACAGAAAGAGCACTTTAGGTATGTGTTTCAGCTTAGGCTCCGCTATGATATCTTGGGGCAGCATGAAACAGAAGTCTGTTGCACTCAGCACAGCAAAAACAGAGTATATGGAAGCATGTGAAGCATGCACATAAGCAATATGGTTAAGAAAGTTAATCTCCGATTTATTTGATCAGATTCCAGAATCGACCATAATATATTGTGATAATTAGAGTTGTATAAGATTATTAGAACATCTCGTGTTTCATGAAAGGTCGAAACACATTGAGATCAAATACTACTTTATTCGAGATAAAGTCCAGGAAGGAGAGGTAAAACTAGAGTATATCCCCACTGATGAGCAGACAACATATATCCTGACAAAACCTCTATCCAGAATAAAGTTTGCATATTTCCGAGAAAATATGGGGATCGTGGAAATAACACCCTTAGTTGAAAGGGAAGAGATGACTCTCCAGGATGGGAGGGAGCATTGAAAATATTATTGAAAACATTTATTTTGTGATTGAAAAATAGTCCAGCTCGGACAGATTCTTTCCTGTTCGAAAAGTGGATTGAGATTTCGGACGGACAACGATTTCCCATTGTGGTTAACATGGGAAATGGTCCATATTGTTGATGTATAATAGATATCTACTTCCCATTGTGGTTAACATGGGGAGTGGTCTAGGGCAGTCTCTCTTCATGAGGGTTACTCAAGAAGACTGGTCTGCCTCGCCGGACAACGTTTTCTCATTGTGGTTAACATGAGGAATGGTCCATTTTGGAGGTTGATACAGGATAGTCTTTTCCTCTTGTGGTTAACAGAGGAAATGGTCTGGACATTCATTCCTTAGGGTTTATACATTCTCTCTAGGGTGCACTTTGATTAGTGTAGGAGGAATGAACCAGGGTGGGGAATGGTCTAGGCTCAACAATCAGGGACAGACATTCCTTAGGGTTTATACATTCTCTCTAGGGTGCACTTTGATTAGTGTAGGAAGAATGGCCCAGGGTGGGGAATGGTCCAGGTTCAGAAGATAGGATAGTTATTCTTCCTTGCTTGAGAAGAATAGTCCAGATATCTCATTGTTCTACTCTGAGGGAAAATATTCTTTCAGATCTCACAGATGTGAGTGAAAGATTGGCCTAGATGATTCAGTTTATATCATAACATTGTTTCTGTGTAGGTTCGTATCATATGATTGTCATGAATACTGTATGACAGTAGATGTATACTACTGTGGTTGATGTGTTCCACTATTCATGACTATACGTTGTTGATCAAGTACTTGTGTGTTACTTGGTGTGGTAGTGTACCGCTGGATTGCAGTTATGTACTACTATGGATAGACACAGTTGCGTTCTATTTTTTTCTGATTGCCTTGAAGACTATCAACAGTTTATTGGAAATAATTATCATCTAGATGAATGATGAACATAGATTTTCCAGACAGAAAATGGTTCAGAACATTTACTCTTCTAGATTAGAAAATGGCTCTTGTATCACTCTATGGAGTGAGCATCATATCTGATTACTTAGATAGAGTATGGTTTCGAGAGATGATATAGCTAATGATGATGATGGTGCTCATGATATAGTCATGGTCTAGTCTATATAACTATGTTGATGCTACCGGGTGAATGGTATGTTTTGTGCTCAAGACCATTACCTGTAATACCTCCCTAGCTAGGAGGGAGTGTTGATATTATGGTAGCTGCGGGAGGTATTTACCTCCACGTGTAAACCTGACAAGGATAGAATACTCTGGGAAGCAAGAAGAAACCCTAATGAGTTGGATAATAACCCTAAAAGACTCATCGGCTCAAGAAGATAATTTATATTAGGTTATTAGCCTCCAAGAGAAGAAGTCGGCCAGAAATAATAATATATACTAAACAGA
Source organism: Picea engelmannii (assembly GCA_009831015.1). Classification (NCBI taxonomy): domain Eukaryota; kingdom Viridiplantae; phylum Streptophyta; class Pinopsida; order Pinales; family Pinaceae; genus Picea; species Picea engelmannii. The sequence continues at coordinate 532,354 of ML789763.1, read as the reverse complement.
CAGATACCCAGAATGAGAATTCATCCCAGGTAGTTAGCTAGAATTAGTATAAATACAGGAGGCCAGTTCCCATTCTGGAAGGTAGTCTCAGAATTGCAGAACAATACTTGTGTGCACTGCAGTTGCCCAGTTTCTGCGCAGTTTTGGAGGAGAGCTGTTGTTGCAGCTGCTGCAACTAGCAGTTACGCTTGGACTATCTCTTGGCTAGGGTTTGGACTATCTGATAATATCTTGTTGATACACTATCCTTAGGGAAAGGTGCGCTACCCTTTGTTTGGCTATCTAGCCTAGGGTTTGCTTCCGGAGTGATTCTCTGTCAAGGTTAAGGTTCTTGAAGGGTGGCTTCGGCCTATGGTTGGGTGACAAGGGTATTGTCAATGGTAAAATGAGCACAATATTTCATATTCTAACACTCTTTATATAAACCGATCGGACACCTTCCTGCTATAGTGCCATCAAGAACATCACTCAGAAAGATACTCTCTAGTACATGGGTAGTCGGGTAGTACGGCTAAGGGAACAGTCTAGCCTCCTTAGTTAGTTCCTTGAGATATTGGGCTGAGTAATATTGTTGGAACCTGCATGTATATCAGAGGGATATAGCACAGGGAAAACCCTTGTCTGTAGAACCTTTGAATACCTAACCCCTGGGGACATAAACAAAATAAACAAAATATACAAGATCTATTGCCGTGCAACTGTGTGCGAGTTGCCAAATCACTACACATTTCTTCCTGATTAAGCATTTAGGAATTTCATCACTACAGTATTCTTCAGACCAGAGTATAACTTCGCAGGTGTAAAACGAAAAAAAAGTATGGATTTTGTTGCACTATTGTTTGAGACCTATTCCATTGGATTTATCTCTTCACCCTTATCACATTCATAACTATCATTTTTCAACAAATTTTTTGACCCCACCCGCCCCTTTTCGGTTCCCTCATCATAATGGCCCATACCCATAACCAAGACTTGGAAGCTCGCTTCAATACCTTGCAATCTAATTTCACAAAGACCTAACAAGAAGTGAGACCGCTCAGTGCCAATATTGCCACCATCAATAAAAACATGCATTCCTCCATCACCGCCTCAATCGAGGAACTCAAAGAAGACCTCAAACAAAACATTACTATACATCTTGAATCTGTCACTTCGATGATCTGCACCAAGCTTCATATCCCTGCATATCCCCCTTTATCTAACCCACCTTTGCATACCAACGCTGAAACTTCCTCTCAGTCCCATAATTTTCAGCACCATCACTTTCAGCGTGACCTAGACCTTTTGCGTGTGGATGTGACCAAATTTGATGGATCAGATCCCACTGGTTGGGTAACTCAAACGGAACATTATTTCTCTTTGTACGACATTACAAATGAGTTGGCCAAACTCCAGTATGGTGTTCTCCATCTAGATCAAGAACGTTTGCAATGGAGAAAAAAATGCCTGTCAAGGGTATGTTGCTTGGACACACTTTTTGGCAGATATTTATGAATGCTTTGACACAGACACCAACCATTTAGGCCATTTGATAAAGTTGAAACAATCTAGCACAATGGAAGACTTTATAACTGCTTTTGAGAAAATGTCGTTTCGTACAGAAGGCATGTATGATGCTTTTTTTCGAGAATGTTTTATCAGTGGCCTCAAGGATGAGATTCGTGGCCATGTCCTCATGGCTCGACCTCAGGGTTGGGTGGAGGCTACTAAAAAACCTAAGGAAGAACAACAGGTTGTCTCTTCTCAAAACCATAAAACCTCCTTTATTCCTCGCACTAAACCAGTAAATCCCACTCCTCCTTCTACTCCACTAAAGATCCAAAAATTGACGAGAGATGAAATGGCTGAACGCCAACTCAAAGGCCTTTGTTATAATTGTGATGAAAAATATTTTCTGGGACACAAGTATAAGGAACAAAATATTTTTATGGCGATCTCAGAGGATGTTTCAGAAGAGGATGTTGAAGCTCCCCTTGTGTCTTTGTCACCTGAACCCACTGACATAACCCCTCCCTCAGACCCTCCTAAAGTAGAACCAATCATTTCCCTAAATGCTCTCACTGGCTTCTCTACTCCCCAAAACCTCAAAATAATTGGCTACATCATGCATAGGAAGGTCATAATTCTTGTTGATAGTGGCAACACCCATAATTTTATTCATCGCCGCATTGCCCAAGAAACTAATTGCTATATCTGTGTAGTCAATAATTTCCAAATTATGACTTCCAATGGCGGGTCCATGAAATGTGGAGGGCGCTGTGAAAATGTGCATCTCCAAATTGGTGACTACCACCTGAAATCTCATATGTTTTCTAACAACATGGGCGGTTGTGACATTGTGTTGGGTGCAGAATGACTAAGAACTTTGGGTCCCATTCTCATGGATTTTAAGGAATTAACCATGAAATTCAACTAGGAGGACCAACAATATAAGTTACAAGGCATCATTGTCAGTTCCAATGATATCATTAGTTCCCATCGCATGGAAAAGATGCTCAAAAAAGGTCATTCTGGCATCATTTCCCAACTCCATGCCATACAAGCAATTGAGACACCCTTTGTGTCCCAGGACCTCCAATTCATTCTTTCTAAACATCAAGTGGTTTTTTCCACTCCCTAGGTACTCCCTCCTTTCCATGGTGTTCACGATCATTCCATTCCCCTTTTCCTAGGAATCCTTCCTCCCAATATCCATCCCTATCGTCACTCATTTTCCCCAAAAAATGAAATTGAGAAAATGGTTCAAGAAATGCTTAACGCAGGTGTTATACTCCCTAGTACAAGCCCCTACTCTTATCCTATGGTCATGGTCATGAAGAAAGAAGGTTCTTAGCGCATGTGTCCCGACTTCCACGCCCTCAACAAACTCACCATTAAAGAAAAATTTCCCATTCATGTCATTGATGACCTCCTCGATGAATTATGTGGCGCCAAGTTCTTTACTAAACTTGATCTTCGTTCTGGCTACCACCAGATCCGTATGAAAGAGGAAGAAATTACTAAGACTTCATTTAGAACTCATGAGGGCCACTATGAGTTTTTGGTCATGCCCTTTTGCTTCTGTAATGCTCCCTCCACTTTCCAAAGCCTCATGAATCATGTCTTCCATCCTTTTCTCCGTCATTTTTTCTTAGTTTTATTTGATGATATCCTCATCTATAGAAAAACCTAGACATACCATCTTGCTCATGTGGATCGAGTTCTCCATCTACTCTCTTAGCACCAACTTTTCCTGAAACAATCTAAATGTGCTTTTGGCACCTTAGAAGTCGAGTACTTGGTTCATCCTTTTGGCAAGGACAACGTTAGGGTGGATCCTAAAAAGATTGAATCTATGCAAGACCGACCTCACCCAAAGAATCTCAAAATCCTGCATGGATTTCTGGGCTTAACAGGTTATTATCGCAAGTTTGTTAAGATTTATGGGAATATTGTGACACCTCTCACTACACTCCTTAAAAATAATTCTTTCACATGGACTTCAATAGCTGCTCAGGATTTTCAAACCTTGAATATGGCCATGTGCACCACTCCAGTCCTGGCCCTTCTTGATTTCACAAAGACCTTTGTCCTGGAATGTGATGCTTCAAGGAAAGGAATTGGCATTGTCCTTATGCAAGAGGGTTGGCCTTTGGCCTTTACCAACAAACAACTGTCTGAACGAAATTTGGGAAAATCAATCTATGAAAAGGAAATATTGGCTATTATGCATGCCGTTGATCTTTGGCGCCCTTATCTATTGGGGAAATGCTTCCAAATTAAGATAGATCATCAAAGCCTCAAGTATTTTATGGAACAACGCATTTCCTCCTGAGAGCAACAAAAATGGGTGACTAAGCTCTTTGGATATGATTATGAGATCATTTACAAGAAAGTCAAAGACAATGTGGTTATAGATGCAATTTCCCGAAAATATGAAGAGGAAGGGTCCCTTTTTTCTCTCTCCTTTATTGTACCAGATTGGCTCCAAGTAATTCACCAGGAATGGCTACACGATCCCAAAAGTTCCCATATGATACAACAATTGTAGTCCAATTCGCCAGTTTTCCCAGGGTATTCTTGTCTCCATTATGAGCTTCGATATAAAGGTCGTTTGTATTTAAGTAAACAATCAAAACTTAAATCCACGCTACTTTCTGAGCTTCATGCTACACCCATTGTTGGGCACTCCAGGTTTACCAAAACCTATGACAGGGTTAAATGTTATTTTTTCTGGGATGGTATGAAGCAGGATGTTTGTAACAACCCCTTTTCATTACGACTACAAGCGAAGAAAAAAGTACAATTTTTTTTTCTTTTTTTTTTTTAAACAGGACGACAACAACGATTATAGCTAAACAACATAACTGAGGACGAGAACCATGCCCGCAGAATAGGCAATAGACTACTATGACTCCACGCTCTGGCACAAGGCAACTGGGTGAAACATGTGTAAAAAACAAGGAGAAGCGACTACCCGCTCGACACAAACATGACCACGCCTACAAGCTAAGGGACAACATCCCCATCTCGACAAAATGACCTTGACGACCAATGAATAGAACCTCAAGGCATGTGAACCAGACGCGTGAAGGCGTTACAACTCAAGCGCTACAACAACTTTCAACACTCAACAACACTCACACGGAAGGCACCGACTCTGACCAAGTTATCACTCACCGCTATCCAATAGGGTGCACCATGATCCCCTCATGAGGAGTCATGTCATCCCCAGATGATAGACGCGTTAATAACCTTGGCACCACACATCCTATTTGGACTAAGGACTCTAGATAACTCTGATGCGCTAGGATGAAATAACTGACAAGGAGACTACGCCTACACCCCTAAGCAACAAGTCGAAAAGATGCAAGATGAAAATGCTCAATAAATGTGAAATCTATTAGTTGACTCAACGAAAACCAAAAATCCCCAAAAGTATAATAATCTGGATCACTTGTGAGCAAGTTTCCTAAAAGAATAAGTTCGCTTAGTGCACGTAAGAGCGGGATGTTACAATGTTCATAATTTTGTGGCTGAATGTGATGTGTGTCAACACAATAAGGGAGAAACAGTCAAATCTTCTGGCACACTACAACCGATTCCGATTCCACCTGCTATTTGGTGAGATATCTCTATGTATTTTATGACAAGCTTACCTAAATCGAGAAATAAATCAATCATCATGGTGGTAGTTGATCGCCTTTCCAAGTATGCTCATTTCTGTTCTCTTCAACACCCATTTACAACATCCACTATGGCTCAACTTTTCATGGATAAGGTTTTCAAGCTTCATGGCATGCCACATTCTATTGTTTCTGATTGCGAACCAACTTTCACTAGCAATTTTTGGCAAGAACTGTTGAAGCTAAAGGCACCCAATTGCATCTCGACACACCTTATCATCCCCATACTGATGGTCAAACTGAAGTTGTCAACAAGCGTTTGGAAACATATTTGAGGTGTTTTTCATAGGAAAATAAAAATCAGTGGGCTCAATGGTTACCACTAGATGAATGGTGGTACACCAATTCATACCATACAACTACCCACATGACTCCTTTTGAAGTGGTATATGGACAAAATCCACCTTCAATTCTCTCATATTGACCAGGTGTCTCGAAGCTCAGGCAATTGACCAAACGATTACAGCTTGAAAGGCTATTCTATGTACCCTCAAAGAGAATTTAGTCATGGCCCTGAATCCAATGAAGCAACAAGCAGATCAAGGTCTCTCTGAATGTCATTTTGCAGAAGGAGATCAGGTGTTTCTTCGACCGCAACCTTACGTGCAACATTCCCTCAAGGTTGACCATTGTTAGAATCTGGCGCCCAAATTTTATGGTCCTTATATTGTTATCAAGTGTGTGGGACAGGTGGCCTATCAGTTAGCTTTGGCCAGTCATTCTAAGATACATCCTGTTTTTCATGTTTCTTGCTTAAAGAAGGTGATTGGAACTAAGTGTCAAACTCAAACCAACCTTCCCGAGTTGGAAGAAGAAGGCTCCATTTGGATACAACCACAAGCATTTTTGTACTAGCGTGAGCGTCGCCTGCGTCAACAAACCATCAAGGAAGTGTTAGTCTAGTGGAAAGATACAACCCCAACAAATGCCACTTGGGAACCAACTACCATTTTGCAGCAATTTCCACATCTCAAGCCTTGAGGACAAGTCTGCTTTTAAGGGGGAGGACATGTTAGGGACCTAACCCCTCACATAGGTAGAATAATATATTACGATGTAATAAAGGTCAATATTAATAAGGACTAGAAATAAGGATGAATAAGTCGAATGTAAGAAGACCTAATAAAATATTTCACTTCTAGAAGGATCTTCCTCTAGATGGTTCTTTTTATAGGCATATTTAGTATAAATAGGAGTCAAGGGTATGATAAATTTTGTCTTGGATATTATTGTAATAGAGATCTTCTCAACTGGAGGTTGCCCCCTCGAAGAGGCAAGTGAACATTGCTCCCAGTAATCAAAGTACTCTTCTGGTGTTATTCTGGTATCATTTCGGTATTATTGTGGTGTTGTTCTGGTTATATTGTTGTTCATATGCCATTTCTAGCATTTTATTTCTGTTCTGCATACTTTTTATATCTGGAATATTACATTGGGGTACACTTTTCTTATGAACCCCCAAAAAATCTCTACTTCTTGTGTATGCTCTAGTGGTAGAATTGTGTGTAGCCTTATTCTTGGCTTGAATATGACGAGAAAATTGCATGGATTCTATAATATTTGCAGGATGTCTTAAGAAAATCTCATGTTTAATGTCTTCTTTTAATCCACCCATGTAAGCTTCTAAAAATTGTGCATCACTTACGTTATCCACCCTTGTGGCCAATACCTGAAATTTTGAATTATAATCTTCAATATCACCTAAGTGCTTGATTCTTTTCAATTGACTGAAGTAGTCTTGTTTCAAAACTTTCCCATATTATGCTTCTAAGTCTCTTGTAAATAATCCCCAAGTATAATTATAGAAAGGGGGCTTCCTTTTAACTATCCATTGATACCATTGATATGGTTTTATCTCAAAGTTCGAGGTTGTTATGTGAATCCTTTTCTTATCATCCATAATATTATGTACAAAATATTTCTCTAGCTGGTTCACCCAGGCGAGTGCCTCTATTACATCAAATTTCTTTAATTCAATCTTGGGAAAGTTGAATTTAGGACCCCCACCATAATTAAATTCATTATTAGATTTATATCCAGTTGAAAATGGCTTATTATCAACAGGTTGTTCAACCTGAGTACTACCTTTATTTTCATGAGTTCATTTCATTTTGATATCTCCTTTAGGGATTCTCTCATCTAGAGCCTGAAATATCATGGAAGACATGGAATTTTTCAATTCCATCATGGATTTTTGTATTTCTTCTTTATTTCCATCCATCTTCTTTTTCATGTCATTCTTATTTTCATCCATCTTATTTTCCATTTCATCCATATTACTTTGCATTCCTTTAATTTGTCTTTGCTAGTTTACCAAATGAATACTTTTTATACTCAAACCATTAAGTTGTTCCTCCATTTTGGATAGCTTATGATGTATCTAATCATTTTCTTCATGAGTTATAGATGAGACTTATGGAGGTTTAATTAGTGTTGACATATTTTTTTGGACCCATGTAGAATAAAATAATAATAATCCTATTTTTCTTCTTTATCACAAATTTTGAATCACCAAAAAAAATCTTCCAATAAAACGTTGTGCCAATTGTAAGTTATGTACCTTTCAAAACTTTAATTTGGATCCTGTCCTCTTGGATGACCTTCCTTCTAGTGTATCTATAAAATTTCAGCCCTTCTGAGTCTGAAGTTGCAACATGTAGTACTCTTAAATTTCCTCTCTTCAATGCCACAGGTCTGATAAAAATTGGATGTGCCAAGTTGAATTTAGGGTAACTTCCCCGCACCTTGTTTATTTTTTTCCTTCCCAAGAGAGAGAACTTGTAAAATGTGCCACATGCACAATATTTGATATCTGATTGTGAAACTTGTACCAGAAATACTAAAGATTGTACTATTTCCAATGTAACTATTCTCGTTGAATTTGGATCATTTCTGAAGACTATATGAATATTTTACCTGGAACACATGTTTGAGACTAGTTAGATACCCCATCTTCCACAAGGTGTATCTCCGAAATTATGATGACCGAGAAGAGAAAATATTTACCATGGATACCTTGATATGTCCTCTAAATGACCACCAAGTTTCATGGTCTGAATCATCCCAGAAAAAAATTATAGTGGAAATTATAAGATGACATGCTTGGAGAAGAAAAAACTGAGGATCAATGAGCTCTAATACCAAATCTTATGATCCAAAGCCTTAAAAATGATAAAAAGTCAATAATTATTGTCCACTTTGAGGGGGAAACATCCTTTTACAATATATCCACTTCATAATATAATATAAGATGAGATAAAATGATCTTAAGACTAGGTATCCTTGGTATATACATAGGGGACAAAGGTTAAAATTATAATGAAAGGGTG
>ML789763.1:480591-520335 GCA_009831015.1 Picea engelmannii | reverse complement strand
ATCTCCTTGAGGACAGGAGTGCCACCTTCACATTTCAGTGAGAATATTCAGGTCTACCAAGTACTACTCGATTTTGTTGGTCAGGAATTTTTAACCAAGGAATCCTCTGTCTGTCTTTGGCCTTGTTTGATGCACAAAATTGTTATCCTTCTTTGATTGATCTTGCAAATTCTTCTTCTATTGCGATATTGGTTTGTTTTCCCTTTCATTGGTTTCATCCTTATTTCGCAAGATCGTTAGTTATCTATTTGATTAGAAGGGTCTACAAGAGCTTGTTGGTCATCGATATCTCTATGCTTTCCATAACTCAGCTTTGAAATCGTTTCTTACTGCTCACTTTTCAAAGATTATTGAGTGAAATTTTTCTTGATTTCTTGTCTTTTTAGATTTATGTTTGATTTAGTTTCATTCTCTTTGTTTTCTTCTTCTGAGTATATTTGTTTGAATAATATTTTGTTTCCTATTCTATGCCATTCTAAGCTATGAACTATTTCATCATTAGTGAAGGAACAAAACATTATAAGAATATCAATGTTTGCATCTAAAATCAAACAAAGAATAATTTCTATAACTTTGTATGCATTGGTCTTGAAAATTAAAAAGGTTTTGTTTTGATAATTTGGTGAATTTTTGAATTCTTGATGCAGGAGCATCCCTCACGACAAGCAAAACCAATGTGGAAGCAGGAGACAGCTGGAAGACGTCCAGCGCAAGTTTTTGAATTTTTAAATTTTCCCTTGAAGTTGATGCGCAAACATAAATGAGATCATTTAATTTAGGCACCTTGGTAAAAATGTAATCAGACCTCGATCCATACGCTCTCGTTTGAGATAGATAGAGGCATTTATAGTAGTAGTTGCAGGTAGATAGAATTGAATTCTTAGATTAGATAGTTCTAGAAGGAAGAGGGAAAACCGATTATAGACACCCTCATTTGTATCATTGTAACAATTAACAACAGAAGAAAAGAAGAGTCTAGAGCATAGGAGAATAGCAGAGAGTTGTAGAAAACACCCATGTATATATCTTGAATTAATAGAAGGAGTTGATTCAGATTCATGGCTGTCATGTTATTCTCTGTGTATGTGTGTTGAATGATCTACTTATGAGAATTACTTCCTGTTATGCATTTGTTATCATGCTGTGTGTATGATTTCATGTGTCGAGATTGAAATCTGAGAGGAAGTGAGGTGAGTTACAATTGTTTCTCTTTTGAGCAAGGATTCCTGCAAGGAGTGCAGTTGAATTTGTCCGCAAGGAGTGCGTTGACAGAAGGCTCAGAGAGTAAACTCTTGTTCTCAAAGCACTCAGAAGTGAAAGTGGGTTGCTAAAAGCCGTGCAAAGAGTGCGTAGGCTAAGGAGAGTCTCAGTCGTGAAACTGAGTAGAAGTATTGAAGGACTGCTGCTATAGGCAAGTGCAGAGTCAAAGGAAGCTCGAACAGTTGAAGTGTTCACAGGCTTGCCGCAAGGAGTGCGTGCAGAGAACCTCGTTGAGGTTGAAGTAATTTAGCAAAGCTCAGGAAGGATAGGCCTCTGAGTCACTGAAGATCAGCATAGACAAGTGTGACTTGAGTCAGGAAGAAGCGTCACAGGTTGGCGAAAAGGCGAAGGAATCTCGTGGAGAGATACCCTTTTCATTTCGTGGATTATACAAGGAAGAACGGATGGTCGAAATCTTCTGAAGAGATTTCACGAAGTTCCGGGAATCGTCAGATCTAGCAGAGGTGCAAGGAGGTTATGGAGAGAAGATTCCAAAGAGTTTGAAGCTCAGGAGGGGCAGGGCCGTCAATTCCGAGTCACAGGAGCCGTCAGATCTACACGTGGTATCGTGTATCGGGGACTCGGGAGTTGAAACCCCAAAAGTTGTGTAGACAGAATAGCGATATCGCGAGACGTGATATCCCTGCAAGATCAGAGCCATTCATTGAGAAGGACAGTTGTTGGATCTGGACCACAGGAGGACAGTTGGATCTGCGCGAGGGATCGTGTCTCAGGACCTCGCAAGAAAAGGTTCGAGAATTTGGGTGTGGGGATCGCGAGATTACGAGAAGGCGATATCCCGACAAATGGAGGATAGTGTGGGCCCTAGTAGAGTGTGAGTGAAATACAGGTGGCACGAAGCCCTCGGGATCTCGCCACGAGAAGTCCCGAAGTATTGGCATTAGGATTTGCGAGTTGCGAAGTGCCGAGGAGCCGAGATTCCTGTGAACGCCGAGTCGCGAAGTGCCGAGGAGCCGAGATTCATGTGGTGCATGGCAGAGAATAAGGTGGGACTGCGTAGCCGAAGGGTGGACACGTGTTGCCTGGAGACAGGAGTCAATACTCCGTTGAATTCTCGCATCTCGGGGACTCGCGGACTAGGAGGGTGAAAAATCGACGGTTCAACTGGTGAGGTTGCGAGGTTGCGAGGTTGCGAGAGGCGCTAACAGTCAATCCTAGTCCATGGTTGCATGTGGAAGGAGCTATACCCGTATCGCCAGATCGGGTACCGCAAGATTTGAAGGGAAGCGTTGGAGGTTTTAAGTCTCGAACTCGTGAGATAGCGAGATTTAGCTGATGTCCCGGTAGTAAAGGGGAGACCTCGGACGATTGCTATGGGTGAAGATTTCCCGATAGGGAAATAGAAGAACCTTCGAGTTCTTTGGGCCGAGAAGAAGAAGGTCCTGTGAGAGCGGACATGCCTTTGTGGCACGCCCCTGCGTCAAGTGGTATCAGAGCATAGAAAAGTTTCTTTGCTTTCTGTAGCAGAGAAAAGGGGAGAATTCACCATGCCACCAAGGAGAAGAGGTAGACAATCACCCAATCTAGAGGAGGAAAGGGAGTTGTCCAGAGAAAGGGAAATGTCCACAGAAAGAGATAGACAAGTGCAGAATCTAGATATGGAGAGAGAAGTGCGAAATCTTCGTGCCAGAGTGGAGGACATGGAGATATCACAAAGGCGAAGAGCTGATGCAGGAGATATCATTGAATCCGAGGATGAAAGTGATGCTAGACATGAAGAAGAAGAAATCCCAATGGAAGATGCAGCCAATGAGCATTTAATTAAGACTATCGCTCGGATGAGTTCGAAAACAAAGATGGACATTCCAGCTTATGAAGGAAATCTGGATGCAGAAGCGCTGCTAGATTGGATTAGAGCTCTTGACACTTACTTCGATTATGGAGATATCGAAGAGGATAAGAAGGTCAGGCATGGCATCACAAGATTAAAAGGACATGCAGCTTTGTGGTGGGATGAACTACAAGCTGACAAGCATTGCCAAGGCAAGCAGAAAATTAAGAGCTGGGACAGGATGATTGCAAAGATGAAGGCAAAATTCATTCCCAGGGACTATCAAATTTCTCTGTTCAGGAGAATGCAGAACCTAAGACAGAAGCTGATGACAGTGAAGGAGTATACTGAGTAATTTTACAGGTTGAATATCAGAGTAGGTCATCGCGAAAGCAATGACGAAAAGGTGGCCAGGTATCTGAATGGCCTGAGGTATGAAATTCAGGATGAATTAAATATGGCAACTATCCGAACGGTGGAGGATGCCTACCAATTGGCTCTGAAAGATGAGGAGAAGCTGAGCTGTAAACAAAGTCAGAGGGGCCGAGGCAGGAGTCAGCCCAAAGGCAAGTCGGTTGCCCAAGATAAATACCAGAAGCCCAAGGATGACTGGAAGAAACCTCAGACTCAGACAGAAAGAGGTGGAAGTTCACAGCGAGGGCGATATGCTGAACAAAGAGAACAACAAACTGAGCAGAGAGGAGGATATGCTGATAATAATAGGTTTCCTCGTACCAAAGGTAGAGGAAGAGGAAGAGGTGGAGTAATCACATGCTTCACGTGTGGAAGGAATGGACACAAGTCGTTTGAGTGTCCATAGAAAAAGAAGGAAATAGGAGAGACTCACATCACCGAGGCACAGAGGCGAGATGTTGAGACAAAGTACGCTGAAGGCGGAAGATCACTAGCAATGTGGAAAGTCCTTTTGACACCAGAGAAGGAGATGGAGAATCCAGCACAGAGGAATAGTATTTTTAGGACTGCTTGCAAGACCAAGGGTTGGGCGTGCAAGGTCATCATGGACAGTGGAAGCACTGATAATCTCATTTCAACCGAGATGGTAGAAAAGATGGAGCTGGAGACAACTGATCATCCAAATCCATACAAAGTTTCATGGCTACAGAAGGGACACCAGGTAAATGTCACTAAATAGTGCTTAGTTGACATCAAGATAGGAGGATATAATGATAGGATTTTATGTGATGTTATTCCTATGGATGTCTGTCATTTATTGCTGGGTAGACCATGGCAGTATGATAGAAATGTAATTCATGATGGGAGGATGAACACCTATACCCTGAAGAAGAATGGGAGGACTCATATGTTGTGTCCAATTGAAGATAAAGAGGCAAAACTAGAGGTGAACAACACAATACTTCTCATGAGTGGGAAGGAACTTCTTACAGAAGTTAAGAAGAAGGAGGATCCACAATTCTTTGTGGTCAGAAAGCCAAAAATTGTTCTGACTAGTACAAGGGTGGATGATTTTCCAGAAGAAGTTCAGGAACTGTTGGAAGAGTTCGCTGATATTGTGGTGGACGAATTACCTCGTTCATTGGCACCGATGAGGAGCGTGAGTCATCATATAGACCTCATACCAAGAGCTAGTTTGCCAAACAAAGCCGCGTACATATTGACGCCGCAGGAGAATGAAGAGGTTAAAAGACAGGTCCAGGAGTTGTTGGACAAAGGTTTGGTCAGGGAAAGCTTGATTCCATGTGCTGTTCCAACAGTACTCAGTCCGAAGAAAGACGGAGGCTGGAGGATGTGCACTGACTCAAGAGCCATTAATAAGATAACTATCAGGTATAGATTCCCATTGCCAAGGATGGATGATTTGATGGATTGCTTAAGTGGAGCAATTTTTTTTTCAAAGATAGATTTGAAGAGTGGATATCATCATATTTGTATGAGAGAAGGTGACGAATGGAAAACAAAATTCAAGACAAACGAAGGTTTGTATGAATGGCTTGTCATGCTGTTTGGCTTGACGAATGCACCGAGTACCTTTATGAGTTTGATGAATGAAGTCCTGAAAGAGTTCATCGGGAAATTTGTCATCGTGTATCTGGATGACATATTGGTTTTCAGCAAAACAAAGGCTGAACATTTGAAGCGTTTGGCTATTGTGATGAAGAGATTATAGCAAGAGAAGCTACTGATAAACATGAAGAAGTCCTCATTCATAAAGACATAACTCATTTATTTGGGGTTTGTTATATCTGCAAATGAGTTGAGGATGGATCCAGATAAGGTGGAGGTAATTAAGAATTGGCCATCACCGAGGAACGTATTTGAGGTAAGGAGTTTTCATGGTTTGGCTAGTTTCTACCGGAAATTCATCAGGAACTTCAGTGGAATTAGTGCAACAATGATGGATACAGTCAAGAAAAGACATAAATATTTTCACTGGAAAGAACAGGCTGAGAAGAGTTTCAATTCATTGAAACGAAAGATTACAGAGCAATCGGTGTTGGTGTTGCCAGATTTTCAGAAAACATTTCAGGTGAAATATGATGCAAGCGGGTTTGCAATTGGAGCGGTCTTGAGCCAGGAAGACATACCGATTGCATATTTTAGCAAGAAGCTGAATGAGGCAAAGGAGAAATACTCCACATATGATAAAGAATTCTATGCCATCATACAGGCATTGAAGAAATGGAGGCACTATTTGATTCCAAAAGAATTTTTTTTATATAGTGATAACCATGCCTTACAATTTGTGACTCAACAGGAAAAGTTGAATTAGAGGCATTTTAAATGGGTTGAATACATGCAAAATTTCACTTTTGTAATAAAGCATATTTCTGGTACTGCTAACAAAGTTGCTGATGCTTTGAGCAGGAAGTGTTTACTGTTGTAGGAGTTCAAAGTCAAGACGTTAGGCTTTGATGATCTTAAGGACATGTATGCAGATGATTCAGACTTCAAGGAAGCTTATGAAGCAGCTGAGAATCCAGTTCTCAGAGACACAAGTTAGTGGATAGAGTATGTGATCTAGGATGGATTGCTGTTCAAAGGCAATCAACTGTGTATTCCAAATTGCTCCATGAGGGAGAACTTGTTGAAAGAGAAACACAATGGTGGATTGGCTGGACATTTTGGTCATGATAAGACATTTGCAAAGCTGAGCGAGTCATACTTTTGGCCAGGGATGCGGTCAGAGGTCAAGAGGTTTGTGGATAGATGCAGGATTTGCCAGCATTCAAAAGGAAGGAAGCAGAATGCGGGTTTTTATCAACCATTACCCACACCTGAGAAGCCGTGGGATGAGATTAGCATGGACTTCGTATTGGGATTGCCAAGGACACAAAGAGGTGTTGATTCCATCTTTGTGGTAGTTGACAAGTTTTCTAAGATGGCGCATTTTATTCCATGCCAGAAAACCAGTGATGCGACTCACATCACAAATCTATTCTTCAAAGAGATTGTTCGACTTCATGGATTGCCGAAAAGCATAGTTTCGGACAGAGACACAAAGTTCATAGGGAATTTCTGGAGAACATTATGGAAGAAGCTAGGAACTAATTTGATGTTTAGTTCTGCTTATCATCCTCAGATAGATGGACAAACATAAGTGGTCAACATAAGTCTGGGAGACTTGTTGAGAAGCTTGGTGACAGAGCACCATAGCAGCTGGGATAGCATATTACTGCAAGCGGAGTTCGCATACAATGATTCAGTGAATAGGAGCACAGGAAAAAGTCCATTTCAGATTGTATATGGAAGGTAGCCAAGAGGAGTTTCTGAATTGAGGGATTCAAAACAGACTGATACTAGCAGTGCTAGTGCAGGAGAATTCGCTGAAGTGATGAAGGAACTTCACAGCCAGGTGAAGGAGCGACTATTGAATTCAAGTCAGGAGTACAAGCGCAGAGCAGATCAACATCGGAGACAACTTCAGTTTGAAGTTGGTGATCTGGTTCTGGCACATTTGAGGAAGGAAAGGTTCCTGAGAGGAACATACAACAAGCTGAAGATGAAGAAAATTGGGCCATGCAAGGTCTTGAAGAAAATGGGACAGAATGCTTATGAAATTGAGTTACCAGATGGGATCGAAATTTCTCCGATATTTAATGTTTCAGATTTATATCCATATAAAGCTGATGAAGCAAGAGCAGAAAGTGATGATCAACCAGAGATCTAGTGGTAGAAGCAAATGCCAATTGCAGAGAAGCCACAGATGGAGTAGATACTGAATAAATGAGTGGGTAAGAAAACTAGAAGGAAAGAATATTTTGAATATTTGGTCAAGTGGAAAGGCCATCCAGTTGAAGATGCTAGCTGGGAGACTGAAGCAGAAATTCTGAAGCATGGACATACCGTGCAGGAGCTCATGGACAGGAGCCCATGCAAATTTTCAAGTGAGGGAGTATGATGTAGGAGCATCCCTCACGACAAGCAAAACCAACGTGGAAGCAGGAGACAGCTGGAAGATGTCCAGCGCAAGTTTTTGAATTTTTAAATTTTCCCTTGAAGTTGATGCGCAAACATAAATGAGATCATTTAATTTAGGCACCTTGGTAAAAATGTAATCAGAGCTCGAGCCATACTCTCTTGTCTGAGATAGACAGAGGCATTTATAGTAGTAGTTGCAGGTAGATAGAATTGAATTCTTAGATTAGATAGTTCTAGAAGGAAGAGGGAAAACCGATTATAGACACCCTCATTCGTATCATTGTAACAATTAACAATAGGAGAAAAGAAGAGTCTAGAGCATAGGAGAATAGCAGAGAGTTGTAGAAAACACCCATGTATAGATCTTGAATTAATAGAAGGAGTTGATTCAGATTCATGGCTGTCGTGTTATTCTCTGTGTATGTGTGTTGAATGCTCTACTTATGAGAATTACTTCCTGTTATGCATTTGTTATCATGCTGTGTGTATGATTTCATGTGTCGAGATTGAAATCTGAGAGGAAGTGAGGTGAGTTACAATTGTTTCTCTTTTGAGCAAGGATTCCTGCAAGGAGTGCAGTTGAAGTTGTCCACAAGGAGTGCATTGACAGAAGGCTCAGAGAGTAAACTCTTGTTCTCAAAGCACTCAGAAGTGAAAGTGGGTTGCTAAAAGCTGTGCAAGGAGTGCGCAGGCTAAGGAGAGTCTCAGTCATGAAACTGAGCAGAAGTATTGAAGGAATGCTATTATAGGCAGGTGTAGAGTCAAAGGAAGCTCGAACAGTTGAAGTGTTCACAGGCTTGCCGCAAGGAGTGCGTGCAGAGAACCTCGTTGAGGTTGAAGTAATTTAGCAAAGCTCAGGAAGGATAGGCCTCTGAGTCGTTGAAGATCAGCATAGACAAGTGTGACTTGAGTCAGGAAGAAGCATCGCAGGTTGGCGAAAAGGCGAAGGAATCTCATGGAGAGGAGAGATACCCTTTTCATTTCATGGATTATACAAGGAAGAATGGATAGTCGAAATCTTCTGAAGAGATTTCACGAAGTTTCGAGGATCGTCATATCTGGCAGAGGTGCAAGGAGGTTACAGAGAGAAGATTCCGAAGAGTTTGAAGCTCAGGAGGGGCAGGGCCGTCGATTCCGAGTCACAGGAGCCGTCAGATCTACACGTGGTATCGTGTATTGGGGACTCGGGAGTTGAAGCCCGAAAAGTTGTGTAGACAGAATAACGATATCGCGAGACGATATATCCCTGCAAGATCAGAGCCATTCATTGAGAAGGATAGCCGTTGGATCTAGACCACAGGAGGACTGTTGGATCTGCACGAGGGATCGTGTCTCGGGACCTCGCAAGAAAAGGTTCAAGAATTTGGGCGCAGGGATCGCGAGATTGTGAGAAGGCGATATCCCGACAGCTGGAGGATAGTGTGGGCCCTAGCGGAGCATGAGTGAAATACAGGTGGCACGAAGCCCTTGGGATCTCGCCGCGAGAATTCCCGAAGTATTGGCGTTAGGATTCATGAGTTGCGAAGTGCCGAGGAGCCGAGATTCATGTGAACGCCGAGTCGTGAAGTGTCGAGGAGCCGAGATTCATGTGGACGCGTGGCAGAGTATAAGGTGGGACCATGCGGACGAAGGGTGGACAAGTGTTGCCTGGAGACAGGAGTCAATACTCCGTTGAATTCTCACATCTCGGGGACTTGCGGACTAGGAGGGTGAAAACTCGACGGTTCAACTGGCGAGGTTGCGAGGTTGCGAGGTTGCGAGAGGCACTAACAGTCAAGCCTAGCCCATGGTTGCATGTGGAAGGAGCTATACCCGTATCGCCAGATCGGGTACCGCAAGATTTGAAGGGAAGCATTGGAGGTTTTAAGTCCCGAACTCGCGAGATAGCGAGATTTAGCTGATCTCCCGGTAGTAAAGGGGAGACATCGGACGATTGCTGTGGGTGCATATTTACCGATAGGGAAATAAAAGAACCTTCGAGTTCTTCGGGCCAAGAAGAAGAAGGTCCTCTGAGAGCAGACGTGCCTGGGTGGCGCGCCCTTGCGTCAATTCTTGTTTGGGAACAAAATTTCATTCAGTCTTTGCATTCGTTAGAAGTGTTTGTTAGTGACGAAAAGAAAGAAACTATTCTCCTTCCCGTAGCTAAAATTTCATTGAAAAGAAAGTTGCATCTCATTCTTTTTACCTTCTTTTGGAGTCGAGTCTCAAAAAAATCATTAGTTTCACTATCATTCACCATTGAGTAATGAACAACCACACAAATAAGCACTAATTGAAATTGAACTAGAAACTTTTCTGTTTAGATATTTACACCAACAATAGAATAGGAATAGATATTTGGAATAGGTTGTGAGGTTAACTCTCCAAAGCATTAAATACAAACACAAAATCTTGTGATAAGGAGAGTAAATCCAATTTTGGTATAAGAATAGCTAGGATCCCCCTCTCACATAGGGGTTAAACATGAGGTCACGTGCATGAGAGAAATTGAGATTATCCCTATGAGGCTTAACCAATCGTAGCGAAACAATAGTATATTGGGGGTTATTTATGAGAATCAACTATTTTCATTTGGTATTGGAGCTTCATGAATCCTAAATCCATTCGGGGTCCTTAGGAGTTTATTGCTCCATTTGTCCTCAATTCTCTTGAATAGTTTCAGACTCGATATCCTGCCCATACTTTTGGACCCGACTGTCAAATGTAGATGCCCATAGGTTGAATGTGAGTTGGTAACCTTAGTGTCCATCATATTTAGGGTCTATACACAAGGTGATGGCAAAGTGAATTCTTTGCTATACCTGGAACAGGGGTTGGTCAAACTCACTCGAGCACCTTGGAAGGTAACCCGCGAGTAAAACTATGAGGGAACTTGCACCAAGGCATAAGTATGTTAAGAAGCCCGCCAATGTGACTGATCCACTCACCCAATCCTATCCCCTTGTCACTTTGTTCTTGCGATGTTGGATTTCATCACCAACTAGTATGTTCATTGAAAGAAGTCATTGTTTTTCCTCTTGGTTTTCTAGATTTTTAGCAAGTGCTATTTTTTCACCCTATTTTTCCTTTATATTGGTATTGTGGGTGAAAAAGGTCTTCGTCGATCACATAGGATGCAAATTTTTCCTCCGGAAGGCTATAAACCCTTACCTCCTAATTCACTTGAAGACACTTTCTGTGAAGAATTTGAAAACTATTCAGACACTAGGAGTGTTGCCACTCCTTTGATTGAAAATCCTGAGGGAGAAATCATAGTATTTAAAGAAGGTTATTTCCTTCCTGCAAACCTGACACTGACCAACCCTATTGATCCACTACTTCTCCGAGTAGACTCTTCATGAAATATTGTAGATGAAGGTTATCCCATATTACTGTTAAGGACATAAAAAGAACTTGACATGGAACCAGAACAACCAAATCCAAATGAAGAATATACAACCCATGTACGCTCTACTGAAATGGTAGATCCACATCAAAATCATGTTCTTCCTATATGGAAAACTCCTTTGGGTCGAGATCTTTATGAAAAATTCAATTTGAAATGAACACTCTTTATCCCTCCACATACATTTGCCACCAAAGGTGCAAATGCAGGACCATCGAGCCAGTACTCTGACCAACCTTCTAGACTAACACATATTGCTACCACTTTAGGACAGATACCAAGTGATACAGGTCTTATAATTCCTAGTCATTTACAAAGTAATATGACAGTTACACCTACAATGCCTCTTCAGGAAACAACTTCTTTCACCCCATTGAATCTTGTTGCGACACCTTCCCATCATAGAATGAAAAACCCTGTTATACCACAAATCCCTACTGGGGGGAAATCCTCCATTAGTGGAAAAATCCCTACCGACAGGAAACCCTCTTTCACCGAAAAAATCCATACCAGGGGGCAACCTTCATTTGGGGGACAAGTCCTAATCGTTTCCCAATCTATAGTAGGGGGGGAAGTTCCAAGTTCTTTTGTGGGAAAACCAAAACCATCATGGGGACAACCCCAGGGAGGATCTTTTAATCCACCACATCAAGGAGGTTCTGCAAATCCTAACCCATAAGTAGGATCTATAAATCCTAATCTTTCCAGACTGTATTCTGTACAACATTTCCCAGGTGTCTCGAATCCCACTTGGGGTCCTCAAGGCCAAAAATATTTTCCTCCATAGGGTCAAATCAATTATGCTCCTCAAGGTCAACCCGGATACCCTCCTCAGGGTCAACCTAGATACCCTCTTCAGGTTCAACCTGGATACCCTCCTCAGGGTCAAACCGGTTACCCTCCTCAAGTTCAAACCAGTTATCCTCCTCAGGGACAAACTAGTAATCCTCTCCAAGTTCAAACTAGCTATCCTCCCCTAGGCTACACTGGTTATCCTCCCCAGGGCCAAATGGGTTTTCCTTCACCTTTTACACAAGTTCCTCAAAAAATGAATCCTACTTTTTCTTTCCAAAATAGGCAATAGTCACATATGGGAGGACCTTCTGGATACAAATTTCCACCAAAACCAGTTTATGGTCCTACTGGTGTCCCTATGCCTCACCAATATCATCCTCAAAGTAATCGACAACTACCCTTGTTGGAAAATTTAGGCCTACCGGATCTGTCGAGATTGACAAATGATCCCATATTGCACTTCCCTTTCTAGACAATAATTCTCGCCAATTTACCATCTGATATTCCAAAATTTGATGGTAAACTTGGAGAAGACCCAAATAATCATGTCATGACATTTCATCTTTGGTGTTTATCAAAATCACTGATGGATGACTCTACTTGTTTGCGTCTTTTCCAGCGTACTCTTATGGTCTCAACAATGAAATAGTACATTGAGTTACAACATGGATCTTTTAAATATTTCAATTTCCTTTCCATGGCTTTCATCACCTATTTTCAGTTCCCAATTAGATACGAAACCAACACAAAACTTTTGAACTCCCTTCGTCAGACTAACCCTGTCCATATTTATGATCATATTCATGAGTGGAGACAACGACGATGGTTGATCAAAGCCACCATCCCCGACCGGTCGTTGGTTGAATGGTTCACAAAATCCCTATTACCTCCTCTTGCTCGCGATGTAGCCATGGGAGGTGTAGTTACGGAAGATGAAACTATTACTCATTCCCAATACCTATATCTAGTTTACTCCCAATACAATACTTTGTACAAACTGATCCCAAACACACCCCTTACATCAATTGATCCATCAAAACCATCCTCTACCGCTCATTCAGATGGTGTTATCGGTTCCATCAAAATGAAACATGTCCCATAATTGACTTGGAAAACCAATCATTCAGTATCTGCCTCGACTACAGTGCATACTTATGTCCCATCAAATTTGTCCTCCACTAAAGTTTATGAAGTAAATTCATTTCAATGTACTTCACCAACACAATCTGGGGGGGAAAATAAAACTAAGAATAAATCCAAGAAAAATTCTAATCAAACCGAAAATACAAACACACCCACTCATTGCTGAAAATAAACCACAGTGAAAACCAAAATTTCCTTGTCTCATATGTGCTGAAGATCATTACACAAGAGACTATCCCCACCAGGAAGAAGTATCAAAATTATTTAAAGTAAATTCCCAACTCGTTTTTTCGACACATCCTTTTCCACAACAAAAGTCATTGGTTGCACAAAATCCTACACCTCTACAAGGAGGCAACCCAGGTCATCCTCCTAACAAGGATGCTTCCTCAAGTGAACATATTTATATGTTTAATGGTGTAGATTTGACCACTAGGACTACGACATATGACACACCTCCAGGAAAACCCAGTAAAGAAAGCGTAACTAATGAAACTGTGACTGATCAACCTTCCACTTCAGTTACCCCTCCATTTGGAACTCTCCATTTTTAGAAACCTAATTTTGACTCTATCTTACGTCTGCCCAAGAGAACTATCTGAAAGTCGACCTTTAATCCTAACTCTCGTGCTGCTCAAAACTAGAACATTGTTGAAGATTTGGCACAAGCACCTTGTGCAATGTTGGCTCTTGAAGTTCTACAACACTGCCCCAGCCAACGTAGGACTCTCTTGGCAACCATTGGAGCTATAGATCTTGACTCATCCAATAATATCATGTTTAACCTGGACAATTATAAATCAAGACTCTCACCAACTCGCGTTTCACATTGACATGATGTTGTTCACAATCAACATATTCATCTCACTATATTGGATGAAGGAGAATCAACCCATGTCATGTCCTTATCCTTTTGGAAAGGCCTTAAATTCCATGGTCTTAATCAATCTCCTACCATGTTAAAATCATTTGATGGATGAGGTTTTAGACCTCATGGACTATTACAATCGTTAGTCGTTCAATTGGAAGGGGGGGGGGTATTGTTTCCGTCAATGTGGAAGCATTCGATGATCCTTTAGATTATAAATTATTTCTTAGAATAAGTTGGTTTTATGATATGAATGTTGTGGATTCCTTGGTTTATCGACGTGTTCAATTTCCTCATCAAGGAAAAAATTGTTACCATCGATCAATTAGATTACTGTACACCTGATGCTCACAATCAAACAACCAACAATATTCTATTTTTGGGGGACTCAAATATTACTTATGAGAGTGTAGGAGTAGGTTTGTTGAAATATTCTTCGCTCATGGGAAATTTTTACACACCCGTTCCTCATATTTCACAGCACATTAACACAATCAATATGATTTCGACCATGGTACATCAATCCCTTGAATCATATAATCCTTGGATTGTACCTAGTCCTTTATAATTAGATGCACTAGGTGACACTATGCCATTTAGTCCCACTGAGGAAGAATACACAGCCATTCAATCCTCTTCTCCTTCACCTGACGACCAACATATGCTGGCGTCTAATTCTTATTTGTTACCATCCTTGTTAGAATCCTTATCATCAACCTTTGATTACATCCTACGTATTTTTCCATCCGATCAATCCATTATGGAAATGCGTAGTATCGAAGAATCACCATGGGATGATAACCACCTTTGCTCATCCTTTCTTCCCAGTTTGGATGAAATCGAGAAAGATATTTCATCTATCTTTCCAACTGATATTGTTAATAATCCCTTATCTTTGATACTCACTTAGGATACAATATATGAGGGAAATTTGGGATATATATCACAAACCATTAGTGTTGACATATTTGAAAATGGTGTCATGGAAAACATACAACTAGGTGTGAATTGTTCAACTGAAGAGATTGAAAATTACATCGCCCTGTTTAAGTAATTCTGTGATGTTTTTTCCTGGAGATATGAAGAAATTTCAGGGATCGACCCTTCGATCGCTGTGCATGAAATAAAAACTTACCCTGGAGTCAAACCTGTAAGAAAAAAACTTCTCCCTGTTCATCCAAAGAAAAATGCTACAATAAAGGTAGAAGTACAAAAGCTACTGAAATCTGGTTTTATTTATCCCATACCTCTGACTGAATGGGTTTCCAACATCATTTAGATCTCCAAGAAATAAGGGACAATTCACGTTTGTGTTGACTATATGGATCTCAATAAGGCTTGTCCAAAAGACCATTACCCTATGCCCTTCATCGATCAAATTATCGATAACTGCGACATAAGAATCATTTTATCTTTTATGGATAGCTTCTCTGGTTATAACTAGATCAATATTTTACCTGCTGATCAACACAAAACAACCTTCATCTGCCCATGGGGGACTTTCACATATCAAAAATTACCTTTTGTCCTTAAAAATGTTGGAGCCACTTTCCAATGACCTATGTCATACGCTTTCCATGATATCAAACATATTGTTTAACCCTATCTCGATGACTTTCCAACTTATTCGACACATTGAAAATATTATATTGATCATTAAGATAAATATTTCTTATGTGTAGACATTACAACAAACGTTTGAACCCCAAAAAATGTATTTTTGTTGTTGAATCAGGGAGACTCCTAGGCTTCCTCATCTCCAAATATGGGATTAGGGTGAATCCCTTAAAAGTGAAAGCTATCGTCTCTTTAACTCCTCCCAACAATCTTACACAAATTCAAAGTTTTCAAGGGAAGGAAATATTTCTATGCCATTTTATCTGTAATTACACTGAAATCACAAAAGTATTCATGAGATTGGTGCAAAAGGGTGTTCCTTTCATTTGGGATGCAATTGTTCAATGCTTATTTGATAATATCAAACATTCTTTAAAAAATACACCACTATACATCCACCCAACTATGAGAGAGATTACATCCTTTATTTGGTTGCCTCTGCTTCCACACTTTCCATGGTGTTAGTTCAAGAGGATGATGATGGTGCAGAACATATGATCTATTATTTAAGTAAGATCCTTTCACACCCTGAACTCCATTATTCACATGTTGAAAAGTTGTCTTTGGAAGAAGTCATTGTTGTCCAAAGATTCAAACACTACATCTTACTTCGCACTACCAAGGTCATTGTTGAATCGAACTCGATGTACCACATATTGACTCGTCAAGTACTTGGGGGAAAATATTCAAAATGGATCGTCATTCTTCAAGAATTCAATATTGAGTTCACCAAATCCAAACCAAACAAATCGTTGGTTTTTCCGAGTTAATTTGAGGTCTTCCCCATATTGATGAGGACACTAAGCCCAGTGATTCCCTTCCACAAGATTCATTGTTCCTTATCAGTACATCTGACCCGTGGTATGGAGACATTCTTTTATATCTCCAGACCCAACTCTTCCATCCAGGTATTTCACATGACAAACAACATCCTGTTAGACACCATTCAAAATACTACCTTATTATGGGCAACACTTTGTATCACCGTGGTATTGACATTGTCCTCCGATGTTGTTTGACACATGAAGAGGTTGAGCATTTTTTAATTGACTGTCACCTTGGAGCTTGTGGAGGTCATCTTTCTAGGATGGCTATAACCCAAAAATCTTACGTGATGATTATTTTTGGCCCTCCATATTCAAATACTGCATAGAGGTTGTTAAAAAATTCCCACCCTGTCAAATCTTTCAGAAGAAAGCACATACTCACCCATCTCCACTCCATCCAATTGTTGCCATCGACCCCTTTTCTAAATGGGGTATTGATTTCATGCAATGTAATCCTACCTCAACCAGGGGGCATGGTTATATTATCATCGCAGTCGATTATTTCACTAAATGGGTTGAGGCTATGCCTACATTTCTTAACGATGCCTGAACTGCAACACTTTTCATGTTTAACCACATCATATCTCAATTTAGAGTCCCACAAGCTATCATAACTGATCACAGATCCCATTTCCAAAATCAGATGATGAGTGAATTACACACCAAGTTGGGTTTTTGTCATGAAAACTCATCCCCTTACTATCCTCATGCCAATGGAAAAGTTGAAGCCATCAAAAAACTCCTGAAGACCATGTTTCAATGCATTGTCGTGGTGAAAAAAACCACTTGGAATTTGCAACTCTTCTTATCACTTTGGGCCTATCGGACTTTAGTTAAAAAAACCACTAGATTAACACCTTTATAGTTGGTATATGGGTTGGAAGCGGTGTTTTTGATTGAATGAAATATTCCATCTCTAAAACTAATTGTAGAGCTCCTACCCCACACTTTTGTCAAAGAAGAATGCTTCCTATACCTAAATAAGTTGGATGAAACACATCGTGATGTTGTTCTCATTAATGAGACATATAAAAAACACATCAAGACCCAATATGATAAATCTATCCCACCTTGCATATTCATAGGAGGAGATCTGGTCCTGGACCCTAGTCTATGACTAGGATCATGATAAAATTGGAGCAGGGAAATTGGAACCTATGTGGCATGGACCTTACATCATAAAACATGTGCTACAAAAAGGTTCCTATGAGATAATTGATTATGATGGAATCCCTCTCGGTGATCCTCACAACAAGCTCTACCTTAAAAAATACTACGCTTAAAAAAATTTGCATATTTGCTTTTTACATTAATGTACCGTATGTTTTGGTTTGGTGTGTTTTTACTTTTTTGTGAACGCGTTTTTCAATATCCTTATCTTCTTATACCATGCTTTGTGCTTGAATGCACATATGTCATCATCTTTCCCTATATATTTTGGATTTGCGGATGGAGATAGCCGACATACCCAGAACTTAGCTTCTACGGCTTGGACCATCTAACATTTTGGCAAGTTGGTGAGCTCAGGAGGGACCTGTCTTGGACCTGCAACCAATAATGTTGCAGAATATTACATTGTTATTGGAATTTTGATTGAGTTCGTCTCCCTTGACATATCTCAAATTATCATTAACCTTGATTCCCAACTTGTGGTCTATCAACTTAATCGCGTTTATTCTAAAAAAAATCCAATATTGCAACGTCTCTACATAAGGGTTCGCCATCTCAAAAGTTTTTTTACTTATGTAGAATACTAACATATACTGAGAGAACTTAATACCATTAAAAATTCGTTAGCAACTTACATGTTAGATTGACATCTTGCACAAAGATAAATATTCAAGAACATAAAAGCATAAAACATAAAAAACATCACATCATTGTAACATAGGCAACTGATACAAAACCCATATATATATATATATAATATATATATAGAATAAGTGTGATGTCATATAGTCCAAAAAGTACATAGAGTGGAAAAATGTGTGCTACTATGCCTATACATCATCATGACAAGACTACAAGAAACTCTACTCGTTCTCTTGTACCATATTGTGCTCATGTTAGCACACTACAACTCTAGCTACTCATCTCAAAAAGTGGCTAAGACTCTTTGGTACACCCACAGTGTTCCTCTGCAGGTGTAAAGGAAAATCCCAGAATCTCATGGAGGGGACACCCATGGTAATCGCCCTTAGATTCCTTTCTGCCTCACGAATCCCTCTGGCTCTGCCACCTTCCTCCACTAATTCTTGAACACCACCGCGTCATCCAAATGGAGCCATTCTAGTTGGATTAGATATCCCTCTGTCTGCATGATGAAAAACAAACATGATTAAACTCCTCTTCATACAACAAAAAAATGCATATATTATAAAAACAATATATACTTTTGCAAGGTCATGATCTCTCGTGTTTCAATTGATGCATCCCATAGTACCCCTTCAGGGAGAAATATATCCACACTTCCCCTAAAATCAACCCTATCATAAGGGTAGTCCTCTATCATAATGATCTGCCTCTTTCACAATGCGAAGAAATCAACAGTAAAACGAAAGGCTGAGGGTTCATTCCCCAACCGAGGCAAAAGACTGGCCCACCTCTCCATACGAGGCTTAGATGCATGATGCTATATCAACACAACCTATGGGTACATCTGTGGTACTCGCTCCAAAAATAATGATACCAGGAAAGATCCATATCCAAACTACTACTGCTTTCCCTCTCTACACATCGAAATATGATCCTTCACATTTTCCAAAATCCCCACACACCAGTTAAATATCCTCAACTCAAGGAATTGAACACCATATCTCATATGTGATTTGGAAGAAATATGGGGACTGGTGATTCTTGTCATTTTAGTAATAGTAAATATGGTAGCTCATAGTGGGAGGTCCCTCACATCTTTAATATCAATCCTTCCACTCTCCTTGCGTGATCTTGGCACGCAAAATTGTGCTATATACTCATCTGTATGTTGTGGCGTGGTCTGATGACCAGTTATGATGATGGATGCCTCTATCCTCGAGAGTCCCATCATAAAAAATACACATCTTCAATGTCAATATCCAACATGTGATATCCCATCTAGAAGGCCTACTTGTCAGCGTCCCATAATCCAATCATATGTTCAAGGAGAAGTATCTCCTTTCGCATATTTTGTATCTTGAAGTATTTCAGTAGCCTGCAATTCCAGAGAGATGCCCTCGCTTGAGGTTCATGCAAGGCAGCCAAATAATCATTCTCATGCTCCCTTTCTTTCCATTCAAGCATTTTGGCTGATTAAATCCGTGCATTTCAACAATAAAAAGCATTAGCCAAAATCCTAAACTAAGAGAATGTTTTTTTAGAGGTTAAAATGCAAGAAACAAATTGAGTTTTATGCCTTACGCCCCCCTACAATCATTTATAAAGTGTTGTAACCCCCTTATCATGGATACCAGGGTGCCAAGATATAGGATGGTTCCCCTCATGATACACTAGGGGAGGGCCACCCTTGTAGGGTGCATTAGAGGTCCCTAATAAGTTCAAAACCACTGAAATAAGCATCAAAATTATTAATGAAACCATGGAAAATGAAGAGGAGGATCATATCTCTAACCTGATCTAGATGAAACACAAAATGATGG
The DNA here is from genome assembly GCA_009831015.1 of Picea engelmannii. Lineage (NCBI taxonomy): Eukaryota > Viridiplantae > Streptophyta > Pinopsida > Pinales > Pinaceae > Picea > Picea engelmannii. The sequence continues at coordinate 500,615 of ML789763.1, read as the reverse complement.
TCTGTAGCTCCCGCAATGAATGACAAAAAAATCGCTCCAAATGGGAAAAAACTCAAGTGAAAAGGGAAATTACAAGTGAAAGGTGAAAATGAACCCAAATTTTTACCCAAAATGACTTTTTACCTTTTGCAAACTAGTTTTATCTAACCCTTTTTCACATTTATGTTACCTATCATTTGGATTTTTCACAATTATAGTCATTTTTTTAAGGAATTGCTGATCTTTTTTTCCCAGGATGATTTGTTTATGCAGGAACATATGAAGAAGAATCATTTTGTCACCTTTTAATCTCTTCGAGCAAACTTCGTCATCCTTAGAGCTCTTTAAAATATGAAGAATCATTTTTTGGGTGATAATTTACCCCTTTTTCGGTCCCAATAAACTAACTACGAAAAATGAATGCTCTAGTAAAATCTCAGCTAGAAGAGTTCTCCGTCGTATTATTTTATTCTTTTTCGGGCCTTAGAGACTAAAATTATGAAAAAGAACACCCACAAAGTTTTCTTTAAGTTCTTTTCAAACTCCCTAAACATGAAAAACAACTGAGTTTTCCTTCTCCGGACTCATAAAACCATACATTGAAGGGCCCATCTAGGGACGAACCCTTACATCTTCCAGTTCGTTAAACATAGGAAGAGGAAGTTACCGAAGGTGAGTTATACCGAGCACCTTTTATCCTCCTTGATCTTGATAAACAAGAAAGAGGTACTCATCTATCTGGATGGGGGAAAAATTGAAGGAAATGGGTCGAGCGTCTTGAAACCTTAAAGGCATCGGTTGTTGTCACCCTTGAACATGAAACCGGTTTTCATTTCACCTTATATTTGGTTAATTCATTCTCCCTTGATTCATACCAATCCTATGAGTCTTATTACTCCTTCGGCTCATCCGAAGAGTGCCCTAGTCATTTTTGTACTATGATTTGGTCCATTTTCTCAACTGAGTCAAAAGCTGCCAAATCTTGTGTTGTGCCTCATAAATGTTCAAGGGAAGTCTTACATAGATCAACCATATATAGTATTACCAGTTTTCATCCATGTGTCAGTCCATATTTACAATCTCATATCACTATCTTATGACCATTTCGTGTCGATGATGGGGGATATATCAAGGCCCTCCTTCGACGAATCTTTTATTTTCAACTTCAACACATTATCCAGGAATTCGACTTAGAAACACAACAATACCTTGGAACCTACATGCCTCAATGGAAGGCCTCCTCACCTTCGATAATGGGCTTACATCACTGACCCTTGATTGATGGATCCCACAAATGTTTGACTCCAACTCATTTTTCACATTCGTTGGGTTGTACTTTACATACCTTGGGAATCATTGAAATTATTGGTGATTTCCCTCGTGCTTGTTAAAGATATACATCAATGATCGTAATCAAGTGATTTCTACCATGTTTGACACCAAAACATTTATTCACATGAACATAATCGTACTATTTGGGAATTAGGAGGAAGACCTTGGGTTGAGAACCCACTCTTTCATGTGCTTTTCCCAAGTTGTGATGAAGATTATTTAACTGATTTACATGGATCCACTTTGTATTGGGTTGTGGCTATGTTCTTGTCATATCGTATCTACATTGTGTATTCTTTCGTGGTTGCAATCATATCATGTCATGGAGAAATGGATCCACATTGTATCTCTGGTGGCCATATCCTTAGTCAATATCACTATGGATCCGCAGTGTATTGGTGGATGACCATGCTTTGATTCATTTATGTTCTGAGCATAGGTATGTCTGCCTCAGGACTGAAATATATATGAATATTGTTTGATCATTGTTTGTATCTTCTACCAGGTTCTTCGACTCCATCACCCTTGCATTGAACAAAGTTCTTTGACCATCAGTTTTCTCTTTTGACCTCACTTTGGAGGGAAATATGTTACACATAAAAATTCCATACTTGCATATAAAGTTTCGCAAGTGTCACACGTGGCACAAACGTCATGTTTTTAGTGTCGCAAGTGTCACATGTGGTGAAAACGTCACATTCTAAGTGTCACAAGTGTCATAAGTGTCGCAGATCAACTATTGCAAGTGTCGTAACATGATTCATGAAATTTTTGTAAGTTTCACAACTCAATCGACACCTTAGAAACATTTTCTACAACCTCCAAATCATGTTAGAGAGAAAAGTGCCATCATTGATAGTCGATACCCAACTTTTCCTTGGAAAATTCAACTAATTTTTGAGCATTTATGAAGGGTGGTGCCCCCCTGACCATACTGGGGGAGTTCCATGGTGCCCTCTCTACCATATTAGGGGAGTGAAATTCCTAATATGTCACCCTGTCTCTCACTATGGGGGAGCACCATTCTTGTCGAGGAAAAAGGGGGATCTTCTCCACCAAATTCTATGGGACAACTCTCTTAGATTGGGCTAGTTATGTTCGACCCACATGCTTGGGCTTCACCCTAGGATCTGATCCAAACCTCAAGGGTCTCTCTCCTCATCCATATCCATCATTTTCTCATGGTAGTTGTACTTCTCATGCCTATAAATTGAAATCTTTTCCATGGGGAAGGAGGAGGAAGGAATCAATAATATCATCGTTATTTTGATTGTATGTTGTTCATGCAAAGGGTTGGATAAGGAGGAACTGAAGGAGCTGCTGCATCTTTAAATACATATTGTAAGTACTTTATTTTGGTTCTCAAATTAATATACTTGGCCTATTTCCATCAAGTATGTGTACTTTTTCATCTACTTGTCTATTGACGTTCAATCTTCATAGGTAGATCTGTTTAGTTAATTATATAGTGGAAGAAAGGTATCTTTGTTGATATTTGTAGGATCAAGGATCTTAGGAATCAAGATCAATATTTGGAGCATCAAAGTAAAATAATTGGAATAAGGTATGTCACACTCCTCTTCTCCTCTTTTAATTTACTAAGTTAGATCTGAAAGGAATATAACAACGATTTGTACTTTTCTGTCTCGGTAACAAGGGTCTGATAATCTAAGGGATATTTCACTTGTCAGCAGGGGAAATATTCTGTAACAATAATTTCTAAGTTAGAGCCAATGTTGGTTGAAGGATTTAAGCCCTAGGCCCCTTCCACCACACCTTCTCCTACCATTGGAATAGGGATAAGTGGAGGAGGGTTAGGGATATTTATTCCCAAAATACTGGGTAGGAGTTCCTTCAAAGTTTAGTACTCTTATTTTCATAACTCAAACACCATGTCTCTAAAATAATATTTTCATCAAAATTCCATTTATACAAAGCATGAGAAATAGAAGGCTTACCCAAAATAGGCGATTCTTCCTTTCTTTCCCTAGAGGATTCCATTAATTGTTCCTTAATCTATATAGTGTATGATGACTGAGATACTACTCCCAAAGGAACCTCCTTTGGACAATTTTGAATCCCACTTTATCCTAGATTCAACTTCACCCTCAAATCTATATTCCTCCATACTATGACATACTTGTCAACTTTTGGAATTGACTTCAATGTCCAAATATTTTTTTTGTAAGTGAGAGATCACTCAACTGTTAAATGTCCATAGAAATGACATTGGCCACATATGAAGGGTATTCATTTGTAGTATAATTTCAAGTAATATTAGTTCAATCGGCTCCTTATATCTATTGTTTTGTCTAACCCTTTTCTTATGTCCAATCTGAGAGGGATATGAGAACTACCTAAGTAACCAATGTCTCTAAAAGACATGTCTTATTCATAAAAGGTGCCAAATGCATCCCCAATTTCCTCAAAAATGCCTTCTAACCACAAAACCACTGGAAGCCCTATAATCCTAACCCATATTGAAATTATATATAATCTCGTAGATCTAATATGAAAATAAATATTCCATTTCTTGAGAAAGAGTGGTTGGGATCCCTTTTTCCATATTTTATGCAAGATATTTTCAACATCTTGCATTGTCCCAAAAGTATAGACCATCCATCCTCTTACTGATAAAAGGGAATAGGGATTCTAACATAAAATAGGCTCAACCTTGGATTTTTTCCATAACTTTATATATTTGGAATTCATTATCCTACCTGGAAACCAACCCACTATCACCATGTCTTCCATTCCAATAGTCTCGTTTAGATTGTTTTTCTCACCAAAGAATAAATTAACTGATTCACATTTATGTTTGACAAATTTTATTCACTTTTTCTTCCTCTCACCCTCCACATCTTGAAATCTTATATTCTTTGAGAATTAAATTGTAGAGTCACTCATGCGATTAAAATCCCGTTGATTTCTTATGAAACCTATCTCTGTGTGCTACTTGAAATTGATGTTTGATACATAAAACTATCAAGAAATGACACTACACTTCTCTTCTAGAGTAAATGTGTCCTTGTAATGATTTAATTCTCTCCTCAAAGCCTCATACTCATAAGTGCATTGGGATAACACCCAAATGTCCTCTAGATCTTGTCTGACACAATTTAACATAGGGTTTCTAGACTAGCAGTTATGATTCAAAATGAATGCGTCATCTAAAACTAACACCCTACCCTCCATAAAATATCCAATTCGTGCATCAAAATCAGAAAAGATTATGGAAACTCCTTAATGATAGTGATGGTCTCATCTTCTAATGTATTATACCTCAAAAATGTAAGTTTCCATGGATTTTGTTAACACTCAGAAATTTCTTTGGGATGTATCAAACAAAAACCCAAGGTAATTGTTTCAACCAACTTTAGATTGTATTATGACATATACAACTAGAGAGGGCTCTCTTAGATGTCTAATGACTGGTAATAACTCAAGGGTTTCATCAATAAAGGAACATAGGTCAGATTCTGCAATAGGACGTGTTTTTTTTTGTTTTACAATGGTTGGTAGGACAAACAAGGAAAATGTACCATTGGGAAACAGAGTCAAGGCCTAGATTTCAATGTTTTTACAGTCAACAACTGGTTGGTTTCTTCCTGCAGATTTAAGGCAAAATAGGTGCTATGCTCAACAAATAAATTATGTGAGATGATATATAGAAAGGAGAAGAAATCCCACTACACTACAGGCATCAATCAATGCATCAGTCTCCAATGAAACTTTAGAATAAAGGACACAAAGATTAATTACTAAACAAAACATCAAATGAATATGAATTCTATAAAAGTAACCATTTACACATAACAAGCATCATCAGTGTGAAAGGAGCATCAAAAATGGATGAATTCCTACCACTTAATCTCATACAATGCTAGCAGAAAAACATAATCATGGAAATGATATACAAGAAACACATATTGAACATAAACACCGTGATGAATCTCAAATTTTAGAAAGAGAAAACTTATGCCTTAACTTCCAAGAAATAAACGAGTCTTGATCCCCCTTACAATAGTCCTCCCCCCATTAAATAGAAAATTATATCAATAATATCTCTAGGAGGTCGAATCCTACTCCATGCATTGGATTCTATTCCTTAGAGACATGTGGCAAACATAAAATCCAACTAGTTCCTTGATACCTGGAAACTGTCTTTTAGAAAAAATGCAATTGCAACCAGCTCATTCCATGGAGATTTAGTGGAGCTGAATCTTAGGTACAAGTGTCTCTTGGTATATAAATACTCTATGAGAACCCATTCAAACCTCCTCAGACAGGTGGAAACCCTCCTACAACTTAGATTTATCAGTCTGTTAGAGTTTGCAGCACAATTTCAGGATTCACTGCAAACTTTGTTGTATGTGATGATTTCAACTTTTCTCCAAAACGACAAATCGGGCCAGGCTGATTTTTGGTCATCAAGTCAATGATATTATAATTCATCTCCACAAAAAATTTCATAAGAACCCAGATCTACATTTAAAAGTTATAATGAAAAAGCATTTTTTTTGTGTACCAGGTGATTTTGCAGTGCGCAATGAATTTTGCAATGCGCAATGAATTTTGCAGTGTGCAGTGAGTTTTGTAGCACACAATGAATTTTGCAGCGCATAGTGAATTTTGCAGTGCACAGTCAGTTTTGCAGCACACAATGAATTTTGCAGCGCACATTGAATTTTGCTGCGCGCATTGATTTTTGCAGTGCACAGTGAATTTTGAAGCGCGCAGTTGCAAATGAAGATGGAAATAATAAATGATAAAGCTTCCTTTTGAAAATGACCCTTAAAGATGTTGGATGATGCCAGGCGCTAAAAGCAATATTGGTGCTAACAGGCATGAATTTTCAAACTATTGACAAACCTCTAACCTTAGCTATGAAAATCATGGTGATAACAATTGGCTCCAATGGGAATGCTATCCTCCCTGTGAGGTAGCAAAGAACTGTAGACTAGGTGCCTTATCCATTAGGCTGTTCCCAAGCCATATATTGTGATCTGCAACCTAGAATCTGTTTCTCCACCAAGTTATTCTGCAATTGAACTTAATCGAAACTGAAAATACAAATTGAAAAATGATGAAATAAATGTTGGCCATGCTGAGCTTACTCACACCTACCTACACTAAGCTAATATCTGAGCTATTTGATTAGGTGAAACCAAAAATCCAGTGCAACCATGCAAGTTTCTTGTCCACGGGTTGAATTCCTTGCGTATCTTTGATCAATATTGAAAGGGAAAACCCTCTCAATAGAAACTCATCAAATTCAATATTGACCAAATTTAAAAACTTAGGTCCATTCGTTGTTTCCAAACATGCTGCAAAAGGATCTTGAAAATAAACAAAATTGATTTTAGAAGATTGCACAAGATTGTCATCTTGTATCAACCTTCCAACTACATTTCTGCTTCCATAAATATCAAACTGTTGGCTGTCATGAAAGGGTTGAATATATGTATTAAATTTATGCAATGAAACCCCTGATGGCAAGAAGGACATGGCTGATTTGGTCAACAACTCATCATCATCTACATTTTCAGATTCATTTTCGACCAATGGCTGCAATTTTGAACTGATAAAACCTTCCATATAACAAGTAACAAGGTCATCAAACACATGAGAAGATTGTTGCAATTTGTTGTCAATTTGTTCCAGTGAATCAGTATGATTTTGCATCAACACACATTCCTATGCTTTAGTGATGATCTTAAAATTTTCTTTCAATAATTTAAATGAAGAAAATCATAAAGGTAAAGAATTTCCTTCAGCTGATTCAATACTTTCTTCATATCCTTCTTTGTATCTGTGATATGTAGGCTAATTTCTCTCATTACACTACTGAAAAGGAACATTTTTTGATAGAGAACATGCAACTGGTTGTTCTATAAAGTCAACATCATAATCATCATCATATATTCTTGAAATCAGGTCTAACCTTGTCTAAACCTATATTCTTGAAAACTATGTTTTCTTCACTTACTCGCATAGTAAATGTTTTCACTAGGGAAGAAAGTAGCTTGTTTAGAAGCATATTTCCTCCACTTCTCAATTTTTTGGATGGAGTAAAATATTATCAATGAACTACAAAAATAGGTTGTAACCCTGCATGAGTTGGTGAAAATGGGTCCTACAACCTCTCTTATATTACACCTTAGTAGAAATGGTCAAACCATTGAGTTATCCCCTAGTTTTGTGTTTTGTTTAGTAGTTATACTAACATTAACACTATTTATATTGCAAGGGAAATTTTAAGGCACAAAATGAGCTTCCTTCACATTGACCACATGCTATGACATGTTTTGTAAGACTATTCTCTTTCCTTAATGGAATTTATGGTGGAGAATACCTAAAGTGAATTAAAAGCCCCCTTTTTGTACATAGAATACCCTCTTTAAGCATGACTTGCTCATTTTGTTTTATGCCTAAAAGTTCAAAACACAGAGGACATGATAGAATTTGATTGTGTTAAATTCCTCCCTTATGGAGATCACTCACTAATAGGGTCTGTTAAGAGGTAGATTCAATACGAGCATACAGTATTGTTGAGCTCTTATGATTATAATGGAGTTGTCAACCATTGTGACTCTACTAACTCCTTTGTCTTTAATAATGGTGAGGCCTTATAGGGATACATATTCTTACATGTCATGTTCGTGGTGGTACCAAGTCTATAGGAATATTCCCATGATTTTTTCCCTCCAAGCTCATAAACAACCCCCTTGACACCTACCACCCCTAATTAGATTGAATATTGTTGAGATAACCTTCAAAGTGATTAGTGTAATGGCATTAGAAAGGTACTTAGAAACCTTATTCTTTTCTAAAGTGTGTGAGGGTGGGCCAAGCTTATTTTTAGGTTTATCAAATATATATGATACAATGTTTATTAAAAAATACAATTGTATTAATATACTCTAAATTAAAAATGGAGAATAATGATTCAATATGGATTCTTATAAATTGCATCTTTATAACATTATTGTTCTAAATCAATATTAATATATGAAATTTTTATTAATACGACTATATGTTAGAGGTGGTAAATAGCACAGACACACTAATGTGTTTGGTGTAGCTATATGAATGTTTATCAAGCACCAAAACTTAAAAATATAAAAAATGTGCTTATGATTGACAAACATTAATGTGTTTGTGCTAGTGAGCTAGTCTCTTCATTCGAGGGATGTAAATTACTGAAATAAAAAATGGTAACTAGTCCCTTATACCTCATAGGATGGTAGAAAGTGATTAGCATGATTAAAATTTCTAGCAGTTTCCAAATAAATGTATTGGTTGAATTGAAATTTGAAAAAAAATGTCACCTTTTTTTCCACAAACAAAAAAATAAAAAGATGGTCATTTCTATTCAAATAATGAATAGAAATTACACCTTTTAGAAGCCTATTTGACTTACAAGATTAATATTAAATACATAAAGTACACTTTATTTCTATTCCATTGAGAAATAATTAATGATCCCACCATTTTTCCCTTCCTCATTTTTCACCTTATGCCAACCCTTTGAAGAAGGGTCCACAATTACTAACAAGAAATAAGAGGTTAGAAGGTCATGATTAATAGAATAAGAGGTGTCAAATTTATCAAGTCTTTTCAATTTCCCTTGAGGGGCTTCATAGATCGAACCACTTTTGTATCATAAAAAGAGGTGTCAGATTCGTGAAGTCTTTTCATTCTTCCTTGAGAGACTTCATAGATCGAACCTTTTTGTATTAGAATAAGATGTGTCATATTTGTGAAGTGTTTTCATTCTCCCTTAATAGGCTTAAAAAATTGTTATCACCATAAATTTGAAATTCGATATTTATGCGTTCTTTTGTATCTTTCAAGGGAGGACTAAGTTCCCCATGTGATATCTTTAATCAAACAATGTTCACCTTACCAAGTAGTGATTTCCAAGTAATAATAGTAGTATAATCATCTTCATTTGCCAAATACAATTACTCACATACTTGTTAACTTTTAAATTTAGATTTATATCCTTTGTAAACATCTTCTAATCCAATATGATTTAGATTTATATCCTTTGTAAACATCTTCTAATCCAATATGTTATATTGGATTAAATATAACATGAATACAATAAAATGCAATTTAATCTTATACTCGATGCATTAAAATTTATTAAGACGATTTTATAGTTGATGCAATATAATTAAGATGTCTAGACATGACAACCCACATTATAGTGCTAAGATAAATAGGTATACCTTAACCAATTAGCTACTGCATAACATGAGGTTAAAATACGGGGAACACGATAAAGACATGATATCTGTAATAAGAGAATGGATGAATATTTTTATATTTTTTAAAAAGATTTCTATGCAAATGGGTCAATATGATTATAGAAGCCTATTTATGTAAAAGAGTTATGGAAGTATTTACGCCAATGTAAAAACTGTGAAATTGTGATATAAATAACTAATTATTAAATATATTTTGTTTTTCATATATTTAAATTTTATTTTATAATTTATTTTTTAAATAAAATTATGAAAATTTATTTTATATTTTTTTAAATAAATAATGTGAAAAAAATAACAAATATTTTGTATTATATACTTTAAATATAATACATATTATAATATATTAAAATAAATACACCCCTTAATGTATTGTATTAAATGCAACATACATCAAAATACATTAAAATAGTGTTGTTAATATTTACTCTACTAAGCATTATACATTATATACACTTTAAATATAACCACATATTATAATATATTAAAATAAATACACCACATAATGTATTGTATTAAATGCAACATATATCAAAATAATGTTGTTAATATTTACTCTACTAAGCACTATACACTATAATGTGAAAAGCATTGACAAATATTATTAGCTATACACTTTTTTATATTATATTAAATGTAAAAGCATTGTCAAATATTATTAGCTATACACTTTTTTATATTATATTAAATGTAATACTTATTCTAATATATTAAAATAAATGTACCATATAGTATTGTATTAAATGCAATATACATCAAAATATGATTGCTAATATCTATTCTACTAAGTATTATTGAGGCGATTGGTTTTTTTATATTATATTAAATGTAATATTTATTCTAATATATTAAAATAAATGTACTATATAGTATCTTATTAAATGCAATATAAATCAAAATATGATTGTTAATATCTATTCTACTAGGTATTACTAGGTATTATTGAGGCAAGTGATTTTCTTATATTATATTAAATGTAATACTTATTCTAATATATTAAAATAAATGTACTATATAGTATTGTATTAAATGCAATATACATGGTTGTTAATATCTATTCTACTAAGTATTATTGAGGCAAGTGGTTTTCTTATATTATATTAAATGTAATATTTATTTTAATATATTAAAATAAATACACCACATAGTATTGTATTAAATGTAATATACATCAAATTATATGGTTGTTAATATCTACTCAACTACCTAGTGTTGAAGCAAGTAAAATATATTAAAATAAATACACCACATAGTATTATATTAAATGTAACATACATTAAACTATATGTAAAATATATTAAAATAAATGCACCATATTAATATCTACTCAACTACCTAGTGTTGAGGCAAGTAAAATATATTAAAATAAATGCACTACATAGTATTGTATTAAATGTAACATACATCAAACTATATGTAAAATATATTAAAATAAATGCACCATATAGTATTGTATTAAATGTAACACACATCAAACTATATGGTTCTTAATATCTACTCTACTACCGAGCATTGAGGAAAATGGTTTGTAAATAATTGTATTTGAAAGCAAATCAAATCCAACAACTTATAAACAATTTGTAAATAATTGTATTTGAAAGCAAATCAAATCCAACAACTTATAAACAACCTACCACAATATTCAATATTATATAACAAGCTGAATATTATTCAAAACATTGTTAGCCAACACTATACAATCAATATGTACTCTACTAATGAGTATTGAAGCAAGTAAAATATATTAAAATAAATGCACCACATAGTATTGTATTAAATATAACATACATCGAACTATATGATTGTTAATATCTACTCTACTACCTAGTATTGAGGGAAGTGGTTTGTAAATAATTATATTTGAAAATAAATCAAATTCAACAAATTATAAACAACCTACCACAATATTCAATATTATATAACAAATTTGTAAATAATTATATTTGAAAGTAAATCAAATTCAATTTATAAATAATAAGAATTATTTTGAAATAACTAGAACTGTATTATTTGTTCTGAGAACTTAGTAATGGCACAGAGTTCACCACAGTGATCTGTGTTGAATTCAAAAGTTTCTCAGAAGGATCAGAATGAGGCTTGCTCCATCGATGGCCGCATTTCTGATTAATGATTTTGGATGAAACTTTCAGAAGCTGAGGCAACGGGATGAACTTAGACTTCATTCTGGGCAACTATTCGTGATGAGACGTTTTCTTTAGATCGTTATAATCTTGAAAATTTTCTGAAGCTCAATATAATCTTATTTGAAGGACTAAATACTGTAAAAATTATCATTTAATATTTTTTAAGTTATTAATTTAAATTTAGTATATATTATTTTTCATAATTTGTTATTAATAAAATATTATTAAAAAGATTTAGAAATTTTTATGTGAATAAATTTATTGTTTTTTATTAATATGGATAATTTATCATCCTTTATTACCTATTTAAATTATAATAAAATTATTTAAATTTTAATGAATAATTTTATTTTATTATTAACTCATAATTTAAATGAAATGTAAAAAGCCATTTGATTTAAATTATAATAATATTATTTAAATTTAAATGAATAATTTTATTTTATTATTAACTCATAATTTAAATAAAATGTCAAAAACCAATTTAGTAACCATAATATATGAAATGATTGTTTCTTTAAAAAAAAAAAATAATGTATGAAATGATAAATTTATAGAAAAATCTTAAAAACACAAATATTAATATTAATTTTGATAAGAAATAATAATTTTATATCTTTTATAACTTTTACAATTATAAATAATATTTAACATTGAATAATTTTTTATAATTTTTAATATTATAATTTTTTTATTATTAAATAGAAATAGTATAAGAATTATTTTGAAATAAATAAAATGCTTATATAAAATGTTAATATTGTAAAATTCTATTGAAAAATGATAGTAATGATAAGTTAGAAAATGTTAGAAACCTTGCTATGATTAGTTTTTAGTTAGTTTCATAATTTTGACCATATATGAAAAACCATAGCCGCTACTAAAATTTGAGAGAAATAAAATGTTAACATCTTTTTTAATTACAAGTATTAAACCATAATTTCTAGAAATAAAAATGTCCCTATCTTAAACTCTCTTCATATTCAAAAGTCCAAACACTACTTAGTCCAAACACTACTTAGGGATTTGGATCATTGATTAAATCTTATGTGTTAAATTTTTTTATTTTTAAAATAACCTAAACATTATACAATATTTTGGATTATTGATTAATAATAATAAATAATAATTTATTTTTAAGGTTATGGCCAAGCTACTACTACATCAAATTGGTGTATGAGACCTTTTTGTTTGTGGGACAAGGGATCCCCTCTACTCAGCTATACATACCCTACTCTCCTTTGGATTTGAACTTGTGACCTCTTAAGAAGAAACACAGATTCTTAACCATTACATCAACAATAAGAGTTAATGGAAAAAAAATAAATTTTCTTATTTTCAAAAAAACCCAAAAACCAAACAATAAAAAATAGGGATTAATGGAAAAAAGATAAAAGTGTCGGGTAAAATGCAATATATACATTGTAAAATTATATAATTATTCTATTGATTTAAAATTAAATTTTATAAAAATTATTTAAACGAAATAAAACTAGCAACAACCACATTAAGTAAAAAGTGGTTGATATAAGTCGATCGAAGCTATTTTTCACTTTTTTTTTTAATTAATGGCGCCGATCATGTATATCAACCACTTTTTACTTAATGTGGTTGTTGCTAGTTGACGGCCGGCATGCATGACCACAACCATAAACAGATTTATACATTTTAAATATAATAATTAAATATTATTTAGTAATTACTAAATTATTATTTAAAATAAAATTATTAATTTTTTAGTTAGTATTATTATTAATTAAATAATTTATTAAAAACAATAATAAAAAATATATGTAATAATTTTATTAATAAATTATATAAAAAAATTAAATAAAAATCAATTAATAATAAGAATTTAATAATAATGAATTAATAATTAATTCGTTATAATTATTAAATAATAAAAAATTATTATTTAATTAATAAAAAATAATTAATTAAAAATTAGAAATTAATATTTATTAATTAATAATAATTAAATGATTAATCATCAATTGATTATCAATAATAAAATAAATATTAAATATCAATTATTTATAAAATAGAAAATAATATAGCATAAATAAAATAAGTTAAAACAAAATAAATATATTATTAAAATAATATATCAATAATAGAAAAATTAATTTATAGATTATAAATAAATTTAGCAAAAATAAAATAGTAAATAACAAAAATATTAATAAAGTTAATAATAATAATAAAGCATTATATGTATTAATAAGAAAATAATAATAAAATAAAGATATTCCTAAAATAATACATTAAGAATGCAAAAATATAAAAATAAAGTAAGAAAACATTAATAATGTAAAAATATATTAATGTATTAATTAATTAATACATTTATGCAATGCATAATGTATAATATAGTATTAATGTAATGCATAAAATTAATTTAGCAAATAAAAGAGTAAATAACAAAGTATATTAATAATAAAGTAAATAATATTAATAATAAAGTATTAAGAAAGTAATAAAAAATATTTAAAAGTGCTAAAATAATACATTAATAATGTAAACATTTATTAAAAAATTGTATTAATATTAGGATTAATACATTAAATAATGTATTATATTAATACATAATTAATGTATTATATTAAAGACTATTAATGTATTAATACATAATTAATGTATTATATTAATGTAATGATGTATGTAAATAAATGGTGTATTAATATATTAATGTATTACTTTAATGCAATATATGTAACGATCCTAATTGGATAACATGTTTAAAGATTATAAAGTAAAATTAATTAAAAGAAATTAATTATGGTTAACTCAGAAATAATTCAAAATACAGATCATATTTAATGACCCGTGAAATAAAATTAAAAGATCAATGAAAAATGATATAAAAATGGTGGCGTATGCAGAGAGGGATAGCCATGGATCCCGAGAAGATAAAACATTAACTCATGACGAAGGACGAAGGACGGAGGGTGGTTGAAGGAGTAAGTGCATGAGTCGGCAAGGAGGAATAAGGGACGGGAAGAGGGGGATGTGCGCACCATTCGACGGGAATGGATGCTGCGGACTGTGTGGCCTGAGAACTATTGTCTTTTGCCGTGAGCAGAGATTCTACATTTGCTGTGAGCAGCGATTTTCTGTGCACTGTGGTATTGGCTGTGAGCCTGTGATATTTTGTGGACTGTTGCCTTGCTGTGAGCAAGAAACAGAGTGTTCTGGACTGTGACTTTTGATCAAGGGAGGCACCGAGTTGCTGGAGGTTTTGGGCACGGAGGGCCAGGATATCCGTAGATATCCTGGAGCTAGGTAGTTTTCCTAGCTGGCAGGGAGGACAGTAGTTTTGGGCAGTTATTTTCCTGTTTGTGGCAAGGTTGATCTGTGTAGCAGGGAGCAGAAAGGAAGCAGCAAAGCAA
Organism: Picea engelmannii; assembly: GCA_009831015.1. Lineage (NCBI taxonomy): Eukaryota > Viridiplantae > Streptophyta > Pinopsida > Pinales > Pinaceae > Picea > Picea engelmannii. The sequence goes on along the minus strand of ML789763.1, from coordinate 485,498 downwards.
AGAGGCAACATGAATTGGCATCAGATCCAGGTACTTGTTAAGTTATGTATTTATTTCATACTATAAATAATTTAGTACTTATTGATAAATCCAAGTTACTGAAGTTGCTGTTATACAAGTCAATATCATGTTATGAAGTTTTGTTTCAGTTTACTTTCTTAAAATGTTTAGGAAACTTAATGATGTTTAGTAATATATGGGCATTACATATGGTATCAGAGCATCTTAGTTCAAAATCTGGGCCTAAGGGCCAAAATCCCAAACGATTAACTCCAGCCATGCTTAACCTATAAGAAACACACGTTCAGTTTGACTAAATAGGACTGATACAGTGTGGTATCCAAGCTATTAAGCATGAAATGAGAACTGATAACTTAATTTTATTTGAGAAATGTTTGTCAATGAAGTTTCGGGTAGAATAGACACCTGAAATCGATAAAAATGTTGTGGGAAACTTCTGTCTAAAGCTTGAAGTTGGTAAGAATTAATAACTACACGAAATGTACCAAATAAAATGAAAAGGAAATTTGCAGGACCTTGAGAAGGCCTACTTCATTCCAAACTTACCTTAATGAGGAATTGCCAATGTGCAGTCGGACAAAGAAAATTTAGAAGACTTGTATTGCGCGAGAATAGTGTAAACTGGTTGCCTGTATTAACCTCGACGAATTTTAAATAATGTAAAATCTCTTGAACAATAGACCAATATAAATGTTAAACCGTGCCAGGGAACGGGCTATTACGCGGGAGAACGGATCTGAGCCTCAGATCTCCCATAGAAATCCCGTCAGCCGTTAGATCACCATAAGTTGCGCATGGTTTAAGTCCTAATGTGCAGAGGGGGAGCCCACAGAAAAGGAGACCGACAACCGTCGGATCTCACATAGAAAACCCGTCAGTCGTAGGATCATGAGGACATGCACAGAGTTTAGCCTCTGGAGGGGGAGCGTGCAGGAGAAATGATCTGAGCCGTATGATCCTAGATCACATCCCCGACAACCATCAGATCTGTGGAAGCTGCACGATGTTTAGCAATCAGGATATTGGCCATCGGGAAATCGGAGTTCTCGAGGTCATGTGCATTGGGACACCAATCACTGCGATATCTCGACGGGGATCTGGACCATCCATTGGGTGAGGACACGTGGCGGTGCTCAGCGCCATCAGCGTTGGTGCATTGGGAAATCGGCGTGCTTGTGGAAAACAGATCGGGAAATATCGATTGAAAATCTCGACAAGATCTGAGCCGTCCGTTCACACGGGACAGGTGTCAGGGATCGGACGAAAGTCGCAGATCGGGAAATCCGAGTTCCCGAGGACAAGGAATTCAGGACATCGTAAGTCCCAAAACCCCGAGAGTAAATCCAGACCATCCATCTGCAAGGACAGGTGGCAAAGGATCGGGCGCCGTCGAAGTTTTGTTCATCGGAGAATCGGGGATTCCGGTGACAAGCGGTTTATGCATTGAGAATTCGTGATCCGCGATATCCCGACGGGAGTTTTGAACCGTCCATCGGCGAGGACGCGTGGTGAGAGATCCCGAAGAGTCGGGGTTCGGCATATCGGAGTTTCCGGAGTCATGAAACTCTTGCACAATGGAATCACGATATGCGATTTCCTGATACAATCAGGGCCATCCATCTGAGGGATAGGTGGCAAGCATCAAGAACCATCGGCGGTTGGCCCCATCGGGAATCGGCGTATCGGGGATTTCGTGGACACGAAACCCTTGCATTACGAAACCGCGATATGTGGATTCTCGACACCGTCATAGCCGTTGATCTAAGGGACGCGTGTTCGAGGATCTGAAAGATTTCAGGATTTCGGCATTTCGGGTTTCTCGCACACGAAGGAATCACAACCGGAGAAGTCGCGAAACCCCGAAATGCGACGGGTCCCACAACCATAGTGTTTACGTGAGGACAGGTGTTGGAAGGCCCAACCTTGTCGGGAGTTAGCGACAAGTGGCATCAGAGATCGGAGGATCGGGGATCCTGAGGACGTAAGTCCTACACCTTTCAGTTTCGCGAAGTCCGAAATCCCGATAAGGGATAAGACTGCGGTCACAAGACGAGGTCGTGTGGATCACGAGCATAGCTTAAAATGGCTAATGCACTAGGAGCTCATCGGGGATCGGGGGATCGGGAATCCTAAGGATGTGCGCGCGTTGACATCACAAACGCCGAAACCATGAATCCCGATAGGGTGATACAAGGCCACGGTCACGGAAGCAAGTCATATGGACCAAGCTCATAGAGAAGGGGCTAACGAAGAAGAGAACCCATCGGAAAAGTTAAGCACTAAATCCAGACAGGAAGGTATAAGGTAACGGTCATGTGAGCACGGTCATATAGAAAAAGGTGTAGCCAGTAAGGGCTAGCTCATAGAGACGGAGCTCATCGCGAATCGGGATTGGAGAGGTAAGGAGCTCGCGACAACGAAAAGTCCGAAACCCCAAACTCCGATACAGAGTCGGGAATAAGTCACGGTAGGTGCAGAGGCCGTGACGAGGGAAGATAAGGCCTGTGGATTGGGACATTCGACAATGAATCCCTGGAGAATCTAAAGGGGCCGCTTCGGCTCAGATGAGGGGAATGTGAACGATCCTATATACCCATAAAACTAGATATATTTACACGTATAACAACATACATGCACAGACGAATAAATTTATATAGATAAACGAAATAAATTGAAAGCAAAATACCAAAATTTGTACGGAGCGAGAATTACAGGCAAATCATTTTGTTCGAAAGAGGAAATCACCATTCATTACCACAACGTAAGGATGGTTGGTGCAATTTCTTAATTCGAATAACCCCACGTTCTTGATGAAGGTACTGAAACTATGCACAACTAGCGGATTGAATCATACCTCTTACCATAGTTGAGGGTGAGATCCGCAATGTGTACAGACAGGGGGTTGTTTCCCAATATTTTAGAGAGACCGGATTCCAGGTCCTAGATCTTATCAGTGGCCACCTCAATGTACTCAGTTTCTGCAAAACGAATCGGAGCATATACAACTTTAACCAGCGCTAGTGAAGTGCTCAGAACGATGGTGAGGATGTGAGCCATGGCAAGGGAGATTCTAGAAACCTTTGAGTAGAGCAGAGGTAGAGCTATGACGGAAAAAGACTGATGCGAGGCAAGTCCCAGCAGATGAGAAAGTGGGACAGAGGAAGGACGCGTAGAGAATTGAAAGGCTGACAGATGTAAAAATTTGGAGCTAGGTACAAGGGAGCTTATGAAAGCCGGACGAGCACGTGGAACCCATGCGTGCACGAACCCTGGGGTATACACCCAATTATTGTATATATATAATATGAAGTGTTAAAAATAATTCAAGAAAATACAAATAAAGGTCATATTAATTAAATTAATAAAAGGATAAATAGGTTGAATTCGTGTAATATGATTTTAAAGTAATCATTTTAATAAGAGTAAGGTTAATCTGTCTTAAGATTGATTAATGATGTTGAGGCTCAGACAAGCGGGAAGGAGGTGGCATATGCACTAGGAAGGGATGAGTGAAGCACAAGGTTAACAGGATAAGGGACCCAATAATCCTTCTCGCAAGGGTAAAGAAACCAAGCTTAGACACTTCAACCTAACCCAAACCTAGCCAATTCCCCTGATGGAGTAATGTCTGTTTACAGACAAGTAAAGAAAACTTACGCCTAACCCTGTTTCTAAGTTTAAGTAGCACCAATTTGAAACGTTCTTGAACTCACCCGGATAACTTTGGGATGATCCAGGTTAAGTCATACAATATGGCCAGGACTTGAAGGGGTCGAGGAAGGGGAGCGTCATCACGGGCACTGCCGACACCACCAGCACCACCACCACCATCACCCAAACTAGCCCTCATACTGCGCTCGTTGGAGGCCATTCACGAAACTTTAAAGGGGTGCTAACCAGCAGGGATCGAAGTGGAACCCCCACCATCTGGAATGGGTAATCCAAAAGCATCAAGGAACTCAAGGGGAGAATTTCCACCTGAATACATCACAAGAGAGTTGCAGAAGATCAAACTTCCAGAGTTTGTCGGGGGTCGCACCAGTGAACGCGTGGAAGCATGGTTGGAAGGCATGACCAGGTGTTTTGCCTTAAGGGACTATGCGTCCAATTCAAAAGCAAAGATTGCAATTTTCCAGTTAAGAGATAGCGCTTTGAACTGGTGGGGCAGCTTAGAAAGACAACTACACCTTACCCCAGACACAGTATCTTGGGAACTCTTCGAGGAGAGGTTACGAAGGAAATATCTGCCAGCTTACTACGAGGAACAACAAGTAGGGGCGTTTCATGCCTTAGTACAAGGAAACAAGACTGTGGAATAATACGAGATCAGGTTTATGGAACTGGTCAAGTATGTTTCGTATATGGACAGTGACCAGCGACAGGCAGAGCGCTTCATTTATGGATTGAACCTGAAGATAAGAGCTATGGTGCGGATGTGGAAACCGTCTTCCGTAGAGGAGGCGGTAGAAAGTGTGCATTACGTGGAAGAACACATGAACTTAACAGGGGGTACAAGGTCAACATTTCCACATCGCTCTGGATTCGTAGGAAAGACCCTGAGGACATATCCTAGGGGAGGGGGCTCAAGGTCACCACCTTATGGTAACAGATTCGTGCCAAGGACAGTAGCTGCAGGGATTTCAATGGAAACTAGTGCAACATCTCGTTCATCGCCAATGGTGAAAACAGGTCCATGACCATCTCAAGGAACAACTAGTAGGGGTAGGGGTTCCAGGGGAAGGAACTCGTTTAGGAATCAGTCACATAACAGTGCACCGGTTCAATCTCGTATTGCCTGTTGGAGATGCGAAGGACCCCATTACGAACAGGACTGTCCAGAGTTACAATCAGGGTTTGTGCATAGAGAAGGAAAGGCACCAATGGGG
>ML789763.1:414785-438590 GCA_009831015.1 Picea engelmannii | reverse complement strand
TCCATAGCTGCAACGTTCTGCGGTTCCTTCTCTTCTCCTTCTTCAAACTCTGGCTTCACAATCTTTCCTTTCACAATATCCAACACTTTATTCTTAGCAAGGATGAGGTAAATCCTTGTCTTCCATGCTCTGAAGTTAGAGGCCCCATCTAGCTTGTTCTCAGACTTCATAGAATTCGTCATGGCTTGCTTGACTTGGTCAAACCCTAGATTTGACCAGAAATTCAAACTTCACGTCTTGGCCTTCTGAGTGTACCAGGAGATGCATTGGGCTAGGGAACACTAATATATCTAGAGATTAGGTCAATCTCGTCACTTAAGGTGCCTCAACAAGAGGTTTAGGGTTTCTGCAACTGCTTCGGCTAGTAACCCTAGCTGCAGTGCTTATGGAAGCTGCTCCTGCTAGTAACCCTAGCGGCAGTTCCTCAATGAGCTCAATATCTAGTGGCTATGTTTCCTTCCAGCGTTTTAGGCTGACTGAAGGGGTGTGGGCCCATAACCTGTTAGAATATAGAATATGGTGTGCTCGTTTTACCATTGACGATACCCTCGTCACCCAAACACAGGCCGAAGCCTCCCTCCAAGCACCTTAACCTTGATTGAGAATTCCTTCGGAAGAAAACCCTAGGCTAGATAGCCAAACAAAGAGTAGCGCATCAATCCCCAAGGATAGCGCATCACAAAAGACTGATCAGATGTTCCAAACCCTAGCCAAGAGATACTGAAACTAGCTGCTGCTGCAGCTGCACCTGCAACCCTCCTCCAAACCTGCGCACCAGACTCCAACTGTAGTGCGCACCAACTGGGAAAATTGGAGTCCTGAGATGCTGTCAAATGAGAAATGGCACCCTGTATTTATAGTAATCTTGCCACTTTACTGGGGCCGAATTCTCTTTCTGGGTATGTGTCTGTTCAATATATTATTATTAATTCTGGACAACTTCTTCTCTTGGAGGCTAATAGCTTAATATAAATTTTCTTCTTGAGCCGACAAGGCTTCTAGGGTTATTAGCCAACTCATTAGGGTTTCTCTTGCTTTCTGGAGTCTTCTATTCTCGTCAGGTTCACACATGGGGGTAAATACCTCCCGTAGCTACCATAATATTAACAGAAGCATGCCTAGAAGAGATGATCGAAGAAGGAAAGGATGGATGAGGAGACTCATAAAGAACTCAAGAGGAAGAAGCTTTGTTATAGTTGCAAAGAACAAAGAACCTTGGGATTTGGGTCACCGATGCATGGGAAGAGGGAAAGTACATTACATAGAAGTACTTTTCGATGAAGAGGATGATGATGAGGGAGAGACAAATCACATACAAGATAGAGGATAAAGAGGTGACGAGACGTCACACCTAGAGATTACACAATAGACACTATTTCAAGAGGGAGTCAAAAGAGTGACCATTGTGATCCGAATGGATTTTTCATCCTCAAGTTATATTATCCAAATGGTACAATGGTTATGGGTATACTTCGCTCTTCACATGCTAAGCTCTTTACGATACTAAGCCTTTTATATCGCTTTCCACACATGGTGCATTATGCTATGTTAATATATCATACATAGGAGATATGGGAACGTTGCAATGTGTTTTTTAAAAAAAGGTTTAAATTATGCAATATTCATTGCTATACATGTATTGGTTTGATGAGTATGCAATTGTGCACGGTTTATACCATTTTGAAGGATGGTTTTCATGGCAATGGGAAACATGCCTGTGTACAGGTTTATTGCCTCGTTTTGGCAGAGCTTTTGGCGGGGTATCCTCCAGTTTAGCTGGGAAAACCACCCACTTAACTGATCATTGATGAGTACGGTTATTATAACAGAGATTTGGCCGCGACAGGGGTTTTTTTTGCTACTTAATAGCTCGACTGGGAATGAAATAAATTTCTGTTAAGAGAATAACTACAACATCATTCTCGTTATGCCATAACTCGGAGCATATTTTATGTTTAGCAGTTGATTGAAACATTATTATACTGAGAGGTCGTGTGCTATAAAGGAGGATTCAGCCTGTGCGCAAGGGAGGAGAGTTTTGGAAACATTTTGGTGCTGTTGCATTATAGAGTCAACTACGTTCTGTAGTAATTTTCCTACTTTTGAAAGCTTTATAATTTCCAGAACTTGTAGTTTTGAGGACGCTGCACAGTATTCCTGTTTCATAGTCTGCTGGAGATGTTCCTGTATTCAATTGTACCATTTTCGAAGATTTAATTGGATCAGTACCCATTGGAGAGGGACCCGGAGACATAGCCCAGTGAAGGGGGTGAACTCCGTTAACAAATTCAGCATTTGTGACTCTCTTTTCTGCTGTGTTTTTCACTCTGTTCGTGTTTTCATTTTGCTGTTATCTTCATGCTGTTTCAGTATCATATTTTCATATTGCAGTAGATATTTACATGTAAAATGTTTCGTATACATGCTGAGCATTCGTATGTCTTTTAAAAGCACTAAAAGTTAGATCTTATGGATCACATTGCCACACTTTCACACATCCCCATATGCTATACATTCAATATCAAAGGTCTTTTGTAGGGGAAAAGAGTCACAACACTGATCGATGGTGGGGCCACCCACAACTTCATTGATGCAACACTTCTCACTAGAAGACAAATCCCTACCAAATAATTTGAGGGATTCGACATGATTGTTGCATATGGGTACACCATGACTTGTATTTAGAGGATCAGGGGATTGAAGGTGGCATTGGGAAACTATACATTGACCGATGACTTCTATGTAGTGGAATTAGAAGACACCAATATGGTGTTAGAAGTGTAGTGGTTATATTCCCTTGGAGACTTGAAGATGAATTATCATATTATGATGATGAAATTAAATTATGGACCCTCAGGGTCAACAAATTATTTTGAGAGGCATATCATTTGGAGAACATAGGGTTGTGTACAACAAACATATGGAGGCTATCTTAAGACATGGTGACGTAGCATGCACAACCAAGTGCTTGATCACCATGAAGAAGTCGTCCTAGGATCATCAACTATACCATGCGGACATGCAAGAGCTTCTTGGAAAGCATGATAAGGTGTTCGAGCCACTACCAGTAGGGAGACTGTCTGACATAGGATTTGAGCACATCATTGAGTTAGAGGAAGGGGTGAAACCCATGATCACTACAACGTTTAGGAAACCAAAGAAGTTCAAGGATGATCTAGAGAAGGCCATATAGGAGCCGCTAGAGATGGGAAAAATCCAACCTAGCTCTAGTTCCTTCACTTTTTTAGTGGTACTCATAAAGAAAATCGATGGAAAGATGAAGATGTACATCAACTAGATGGATTTGAACAAGAAAACCATCAAGAACAAGTACCCAATACCTAGGATTGATGAGTTGTTAGATGAGATACATGGGGCAATGTACTTCTAGAATACTGATCTTTGATCGAGGTACTGCCAGATCAGGGTTAGAGAGGAGGAGATCCATAAGAAAACATTCAGATGTCACTATGAGCACTACTAGTTTCTAGTCATTCCCTTCGGACTGACTAACACACCCGCTACCTTCCAGTCATGTACGAACCATATCTTCAATAAGTAGTTGATGAAGTTCCTACTGGTGTTCTTTGATGACCTTTTGATCTACAAAAAGACTTGGGAGGAACATTTGAAGCATTTGGATGAGATTCTCACTATTATGGAGGAACAATTTCTTTTTGTTAAGGAGGAAAAGTGCGAGTTTGGGATGACAAAAATCCTCTATCTAGGGAGCATGATTTGTGTCGATGGAGTGAAGGTGAATCAAGAGAGTATCCATATGATCTTAGATTGGTCCACCCCCATATCACTTACGGAGAAGCGATGATTCTTCAGGATATGTAGTTATTGTAGGTGCTTTGTGAAGGGATTTTCACAATTGTGTGCACCATTGACAAATAACCAAGAAGGGAGTGTTTTGATTGTCAGAGAATGCACATGAAGGATTCAACAAAATAAAGAAGGTGATGAACACTTTTCCAGTATTAGCACTCCTAGATTTCACACAACGTTTTGTCCTGGCATGTGACGCATCCGGTGAAGGGATAGGAGCTGTGATGATGCAGAACCAACACCCGATAACATTCGAGAGAAGAAATTCGAGGGAGCTAGTGAAGCTCTATCCGATCTAGGATAAAGATATGTTGGCCATCATGCATGCATTATCCAAGTTCTTATAGTACCTAGTGGGAGGACCCTTTATGGTTAGGACTGGCCACAACAACTTGAGATATTTCTTGGAGCAACGAGACCTGAACGAAATGTAGCAGAAGTGGGTGAGAAAAGTCTAGGAATATGATTTCTACATTGAATATGTAAATGGAAAGAAAAATGTATTTGATGACGCCCTATCTAGGAGACCTACAACCTTCTCCATGACCGATATTTCAGTGGATTGGAAATACATTCTCTTGGTGGAATACTCCAAGGATACCTTCGCTTGCGAGATGATGGGGGGTATTATTCATGGTGAAAAGTATAGAGTAGTGGATGACATAATCTACTACAAAGACAAGATCTATCTTGTCCCTGAGTCCACACTCAAGGATAATATTTTGAGGGAAGTACATGACGCACCACTAGTAAGACACCTAGGGCATTTGAAGACCTATTGGCAGGTGAGTGAGAGATTCTCTTGGAAGGGTCTCAAGGAGGATGTACTATGATATATTATAGAGTGCATGACTTGTCAAAAAAACAAGTCAGAGCTTACACATCCTGCAGGGTTGCTTCAACCATTGCCAATTCCTGAGCAAAAATGGGAAAGCATTTCCATAGATTTCATTATAGGGTTTTCGAAGGTACAGGGAATGGAATGTATCTACATGGTGGTGGATAGGTTGAACATATATGCACACTTCTTTTTCATTCTGTTAGAGTACAATGCATCTCAGGTGGTGGACATATTCTTTAGGGAGGTGTTCAAACTTCATGGTCTTCTGAGGTACATAGTCAGTGACCATGACACGAGTTTTCTCAACACATTTTGGAAGGAGTTGATCGAGTTATCAGGGACATAATTGACACCTCGTACCAACTATCATCCTTAGATCGATGGACAAACCAATATCGTGAACAAGTGGATTGAGGGATACCTACGAAACTATTTGTTAGGACAACAGAGGGCGTGGATGAAGTGGTTGCATATTGGAGAACACTGCTATAATACCACTTATCACATGTCCATTGGGATGAGTCATTTCAGGTCATTGTATGGAAATGATGCCCCATCATTTGTAGATTTGGAATTTGGGGAGAGTAGATCCCCCAAGGCCAAATATTCCAACGCACTTACCCTAGTGCGCGCACTCCCAGTTCATTCCCACGCACTTACCCAAGTGCACACAACGCTATGAAATGTGCACACCCTTTCTTTGATTTTCAACCACACACACTTACCCAGGTGCGCACAACACTATGAAATGTGTGCACCCTTGTTTTTATAGCTATTATCCACGCACTATTCAGGTGCACATAATAACAAAACTTAGTTCCAATGGCTCAGTACATTTACACTTACAATTGGTACCAATGGCTCACCATCCTATATGTACAGTTACAAAGGGTTTGGATTATGGAAATTACATTCCCCTCCCCCTTATTTATGCATTGTCCTTAATGCATCATATACACATGTACATATAAAATTTCAAAAATCTTCAAAAATATGCAGATACTTTTCCCGCATAACATCCTCACACTCCCAAGTTGCATCCTCATGACCATACCAGGTCCATGACTCAATTTCAGAGCTTCTTGATTTTCTGATCCAATATGCAAAATGATCACACTTTTAAATCACCTTCTAGCTCCACCTGAATCACATTCCAATCAATAATATGATTAGCATTAGGTACTTACTTTTTAAGAAATGACACATGGAAAACATTATGAAAACAAAAGGATGCAAGCAATGAAAGATTATATGTGACATGACAAATCTTCTCTAGGATTTCAAATGGCCCACAATAGTGCACTGCCAACTTAAGACACTTTCCCAATGTTGGGTAACTACGTCTTTCTTTCACTTTCAAAAACACATGATCACCCACTTCAAACTCTCTGTGGGTTCTTCCTTTATCTACGCAATTCTTCTTCCTGTCTTAGGTAGTCTTTAAATTTTCCCTTATATTCACCATATGTTCTTCCATTTCCAGGAGCAGATATGGCCTGAATATTGCATAGTTTATTGGGTTGTCCTGACTCACTGGTGTGTTGTACTTTCTACCATAAAGTTCCTCAAATGGGCTCATATTTAAGGATTTTTGATACCCATTGTTGTAATCAAAGTCCACCAAGTGAAGGTAGTCTTCCCATTTTGATGTTTTATCCATCACATACATCCTGAGCATACCTTCAATCATTCAATTTACTCTTTCTATTTGACCATATGTCTCAAGGTGATATGTTGTGCTAAAGTTCATATTTGTCCCAAATCCTTTGAATAGACCTTTCCAAAAGTTTGAGGTGAACTTGGAATCTCTGTCAAACAAATTTGTCTTAGGTACACCATGAAACTTAGAAATTTCTCGCATGCATATCTCAACAATCTTGGATGCCTCATGTGTTGAATTCACTGGAATAAAATCCAACTCAGGAATGTATATCTCAACAATCTTGGATGCCTCATGTGTTGAATTCAATAATATTTTCCACCACCACCATAATAGAATCATGTTGATTAGCAGTCCTAGGAAACTTAGTAATGAAATCCATGGTCACAACTTCCCACTTCCACTTAGGAATGGGAAAAGGTTGTAGAAACCAGCTGGATATTTGTGAACAACTTTGACCTTTTGACATTCAAAGCATCTAGTAGTAAAATTAGAAACCTCCTTTTTCATAGTTGGCCAATAGTATTTCTTTTTTACTGCGACAATTGTCTTTTGGTAGCATGGATGTCCAACATAAGGAACCTTATGCATTTATGAAAATATCAAACTTTTCAACACCTGATCATTTTCCACATAGACACTACTTCTATACATGAGGATTCCATCTTCTCTTAGCTCATAACATTCAAACTTATGTTGCAACATACCTTGTTTTCAAGTTGCCTTTTTGTCCATATAGTGCTAATAAGATTTGGAAACCTCTAAAATTATTTCACACAAATTTGACTAGTACAAGCTAACAATTGTAGCATGTATCTCATGCACTTGTAGCATGTATTTCATGCACCCTCCTACTGAGTGCGTCAACCACCTTGTTCTCCTTTCCTCTGATATGATTTATGTCAAAGTCATACTCATTGATGAACTCTAACCACCAACTTTGTCTGGAATTTAAACTTGGTTGTCCAAACAGATACTTCAGACCACTATGATCTGTCCTCAACTCAAATATTTTACCCATGAGATAATTCCACCACATCTTCAAGGCATGCACTATGGATGCCAACACTAATTCATGAGTACCATAGAACCTTTCATACTCTTTTAACTTTCTTGATTTGTAGCATACAACATGTCCATTTTGACTCAGGAATCCAATGATCCCTTCCTTGCATTTATTTGTGCACACAACAAAGTGTGTATATGAATCAACAATTCTCAAAATTGTCACACTTGTTAAAAAAAAATTCAAGTGTTGAAAACTCCTTTCACAATCTAGAGTCCATTCAAATCACATACCTTTATTTTTCAAGGATGCAATTTGATGTGAAATTTTTGAGAAGCCTTTAATTAATCTTTTGTAATAACCCACAAGTCCCATAAAGGATCTTGCCTCTATGACATTTCTTGGTGTCAACCATTCCTAAATGGATTTTCTCTTCATTGGGTCCAAAACTATTCCTTCCTATGAAATTATATGACCCAAATAATGAATCTGCCTCTAGTAAAATGAGCACTTGCTCAAATTTACATAAAGTTGATGCTCCCTCAATACTTGTAGTACCATCCTTAAGTGTTGCTCATGCTCCTTTTCAGAATTAGAGAAAATAATTATGTCATCCAAAAATATAATGCCAAAATTATCTAAATACACTCTGAAAAACTCCATTCATTAGACACATGAAGACAATTGGTGCATTTGAAAATCCGAAAGGCACCACTATGAACTCATAATGTCCGTAGCTTGTTCTGAAGGAAGTCTTGATTGTGTCTTGTTCTTTAATTCTCACTTGGTGATATCTAGGTCTGATATCAATCTTTGAAAATATATGCACACCCCACAACTAATCAAACATGCCATCTATCCTTGACAAATGATACTTGTTCTTTATTGTTACTTTGTTCAATTGCCTGAAGTCAATGCAGATTCTCAATGTACCATATTTATTCTTCATGAATGATATTGGGACACCCCAAGCCAACACACTTGGGCATATATACCCCTTCTTTAGAATCTTTTCAATTTGCATTTGCAAATCCTTAAAATATGGTGTACTCATCCTATAAGGAGTCTTGGATACATGTGCTGCTCTGAGCATCCAATTTATAGAGAAATCAATATATATTTTCATAGGAAACCCCAGTATCTATTTAAAGACATCCTCAAACTCTTTCAGTACTGCACAATCTTCAATATTTGACACTTTATCCTTAGGTTCCTGTTCCATGTGCATTGCAAATACTTGACATCCTTTCTTGTAGATTTTCTTCATTTGCAATGTTGAAACTTCTCTAATAGTTACAACTCTTGGAATTCCTTGATCTGTTCTTAATTTTCCTTCCTCATATAGGAAGGTGAATTCCTTATTGTAACAATCCCGAAGAACATGGTGCTCGTTCAACCAATCCATACCAATGAGGAAATCGTATGATCCCAAATGTATAATATTCAAATCAGCCTATGTGCAAAGTCCATTAATTTCCATTGGACATGACTTAACCATCTCATTAATTTTCCTTTTTGCTCCTATAGCTAACTGCACCAACCAAGGTTTTCCAAGATTTTTTCTTGGCAATTGAAACCTTTCCACAATATTAAGATCTATATAACTATGAATATTTTCTAAATCAATTAAAATAGCAACATGTTAGTCATTGATCTTACCTTCCACTTCAATCATGTGTGACTGAAACTCATCTTGATTGTTATCCAAAGTTGCGTAAATCCTTGGTAAATTTATTCCCATGTACTCAACTATCACAACTTACTGTACACTATACACAATCCTTTCTTTATCACCCCTTTGAGGGAAATCTTTGTGCATATGATCTCTACAACAAATCCAACATTGAATTGATTGTTTCCTTGGAATTTTCTCCACTATCTCTATCATTCTGGAATCATTGGGAGTTGGATGTCATTTCATATTGTTTCTTAAAAATGGTGGCTTAGTACCCTTCTTCCTCTGTTCCACCTTTCTTTTCATCTTGTCTTCCCAAGCCTTTTGGAAATTCAGTCTTCCCCTTTGCTGGTCATAAAGACATTTATCACGCCTTATAGTTTCCTCCAATGTCTTAGGGCCATCATACTATAGTATGTCACTGATAAATGAGGGAAACTCACTCAAGTACCTCTGAATTTTAACTTACTCATCCTTGATGAATGTAACATATTTCAACATCTCTAAGAATCTTATTTCATACTCATCTATCGTCATACTACTAAGCTTGAGTTCAAAGAAATGATTCATTTTCTTGTCATAGTACCTTTTGGTTAAGTATTTATTTTGTAAATACCTCTTGAAACCCCTCTGATCTAGGTGGATATCGGTGGCCACCCACCTTTTTTATTTGGATCAAAACAAATTTCTAGCAATTTTGACAATTTACTAATTTTAGCAGTTTTTAACTTTCGGGGCCATTTTGAGGGCCTAAATGAAGGTTTCTTTGGATATAGCTTCTCACTAATAGCCAAAGGATTCAATTGATCCCCCAAAATGATTCTCCTAAACTATACCTTTCCAACGAGCTATCGTGTGCCCCAAACGAATATCGTATGCCAAAGTTACGCCCCTGGGAAGTTGATACACCAAACTACCCAAAATGGGGTCCACAAAACTATTGGATTTTCATCTTCTGGGGTTAGGTTTTTGGATTTTATTTATGATAAAAAGGCCTTTGGAGCCTCATTGTAAAATCATCTTCTTGTGAATGTGATTAGTGGACACATCTCTTCTTAGAGATAAGATGCCACCATTCTAGTGAGTCTTTCACTCTGTATTTTTATAGTCTTTGTACATTTTCACTCATTAATAGAAAATTGTGTATTACTGTATCTCTGTGTTTATGGTTGCATCTCTAATACATTTCTATTATATTATTGGATATCTAAGATATCTCTGTACATTTCTTTATTATATCTCCTCTCTCATTTTGTGTCGAAAAATAATCTAGATCAATGGTATCAGAGTAGGCTACTCTTGATTGGTTTTCACTGCATGTCCCCGACAAGGTATGAGTATATAAAGTTGAGTCTCGAGCTTGTCTCTCTTGAGGAAAATCTCTCTCCCATGCCCAAGAAAACGTCCATGGTGGAAAAAAAGAAAAACGACAGAGAAGACAATTCTATTAATCTGTTGCTTGAGCAAGCTCTCACGCGACATAGGGGAAAAATTATGGAGAATTTTTCCCACATCATTCAACACCTATTGATAACAACAGACACGTCTTCATCAAGCGACCACTTTGGAGGCACCTCGCCTTTCAAGGTACAAGTTAATTTTGATATTCCAATATTTTAAGATCATATAGATGCATATGCCCTAGACAAATGGTTAATCTGCTATAATGTTATTTCTCTGTTCATAATTTCTTCGAGAGGGAAAATATCACCTTTGCATTCCTTAAGGTTTTCCCCCATTTCAAAAATTGGTGGGAAACTTACTAGGAGTAAATTTCTGTAGAGCAATCTATAATATATGGGGTCGAGCCCACTTGAGATTTTTTTGTGGATGTGGTAAAGGAACAATATTACCCTATTGGCAACTATGATGACCAGTAGACGAGATGGACCACATTGTGGCAAGAGAGGGGCCAAGCAGTTCTAGATTTCACCAATACCTTTCATACCTTGCGCACCAAGATGGGTATCAAAAAATACAAACAACATTTGGTTCTAAAATACCATGGGGATCTACACAGATACATCCAAACTAAAATGAATTTTTTGGACATCTCATCACTCAGTGTTTCTTATCGATATGCTGTTAAAATCGAGCAGAAATTTAAGCACCAGAACAAATGAGAATTTGGGTCTGAAAATACATAACAACCAAAGTATGATAAAGACGACCCTAACAAACAGTCTCCCAAAAACCAATCCAAGACACATGAAAATAAGTGTCACAAAAAGACGAAGAAGGACATCGGAAAATGGTGTGATTTCCACAAAATACCCTGGCACAACACTGATGAATGTCGCTAAAAATAGTCATTGGTGGCCCAGATCAAAGACAAGGAGTCGAACCCTGATTCAAAAAATATTGATAGAAGACATATCATCAACATAGACCCCACTGCTATTGTCACAACCACAACAATTCAATGAGAAGAACCCACAGATCTTGAAGAGGGGGAGCACCTTTTTCATTCACAGATGTGGGTGAAGGGGACCCCATTGCATTTTATTGTTGATTGCAGAAGCCAAAAGAACCTCATCTCAGTAGAGGTCA
This sequence comes from Picea engelmannii, assembly GCA_009831015.1. Taxonomy (NCBI): domain Eukaryota; kingdom Viridiplantae; phylum Streptophyta; class Pinopsida; order Pinales; family Pinaceae; genus Picea; species Picea engelmannii. The sequence continues at coordinate 427,027 of ML789763.1, read as the reverse complement.
TCAAACAGTTGGGATTGTCGACAACACCACACCCGCAACCATACAACCTTGGGTGGCTTTGCCAGGGACGAGATCTTCGTGTCAGCCAACAATTTCGATTGTCATATGGCATCCAACCCTTCAAGGATGAGGTATTATGTGATGTTGCCTCGCTGGATGTCTGTGATGTTCTCTTGGGCCAGCCATATATGTGGAAGCGCCATGCTATCTATGAGTCTCGACCCCGTAGTGTCATTTTTACTCATGGGGGTCATCTCTACAGGATACTAGAGGTTGTTCCAATTACTGTCCCACCTAAAAAATGTCTCAAGGTAGTATCTCATACTACAAAATTTAGCTTCTTCACAATCTATTCAAAAGGTGAACATAAGGATACTGCAACCACTACAGCCTTGACCTAAGCATCGTCTATCCAACCGAAGAAGGTTGAAAAGAATGAAACAAATTGCAAAGATTCCTTCTACACCCAGACATCTCATGTAGCCCAACTGGTTGAACAGATTCAACCCCGCCAACAACAGGTTCATGGCGTCCTTCCACAGTGCAACGTCTCTAGTAAGGCAAGCATCGCACCAAGATTCAATCGCTTTCCCCTCTCCCATGGTAACTCAATGAAATGGAGGCCATTGCTTCCTAAGGATTTAGGATTTATCCAGGTGGATATTGGTGGCCACCCACCTTTTCCATCTAGATCAAAACAATTTTCTGGCAATTTTGGCAATTTACTATTTTTAGCAGTTTTTAACTTCCGGGGGCCATTTTGAGGGCTTAAATGAAGGTTTTTTGGGACCGAGCTTATCAATGATGGTACAAGGATCTAATTGATCCCCCAAAATGAATCTCCTCAATGATACCTTTCCAACCAACTATCGTGTGCCCCAAATAGAGATTGTATGCCAAAGTTAGGCCCCCGAGAAGTTGATACACCAAACTAACCAAAATAGGGTCCAAAAAATTGTTGACTTTTCATCTTCCGAGGTTAGGGTTTTGGATTTTATTTATGATAAAAAGTCCTTTGGTGCCTCATTGTAAAATCATTTTCTTGCGAATGTGAGTAATGGACACATCTCTTCTCAGAGATAAGCTGCCACCATTCTAGCAAGTCTTTCACTCTGTATTTTACAGTCTTTGTACATTTTCACTCATTAATAGAAAATTGTGTATTATTGTATCTATGTGTTTATGGTTGCATCTCTGATACATTTTTGTTATATTATTTGATATCTGATATATCTATGTACATTTCTTTATTATATCTCTGCTCTCATTTCATGCCGAAAAATAATCCAGATCACCCTCCAAGTAACCTTACTTTCATCAATGTGTTGCACCTGCACATATTGATCCCACCACATTGATTCCTTTCCTTTTATTTGATAGATGGAAATTCTGCCTTCTTCTTGCGTAGAATAATTATGCAGCTGGAAGTACTTCCTCATACCCAACAACCAAGTCTCTATGTCTTCATCCTTCTTTTGCTCCCCATTAAAGGTAGGAGGCTTGATCTTATTCATTTCTCCATGTAGCTCATCCACCCAAATCCTTCACTTATGCTTCCTGAAATGAGATGGACTTGAGCTACTATGCTCTGTCCTGAAAGAATGCTTTGGCGAGTGAGGTCAATGCCTACTAGCACTTATTTCTTCTCTTCTCTTCTCATCACGAGACTTGTGAATTTTTGATCTACTTGCCTCTATCTCCTTATCCATTTTATTTTCTATTCTATCCAATCTTTGCATCAACTTGACATTGAAGTCATATTGTTGTTCGTTGGATTTCATAAGCCTTTAGTTATCATCCTTATAGATTTGGACATATTTTTGCAGTACCTTCATGGTTTCTATCAAGTTAATGCACTCCTCCTTGGATTCAATACCATAAAAACCCAACCCGACATACAAATCCCTGAATTTGTCATAAAAAATGTAATTCTCCTACGCATATTCCATGATTTTGACCTTCTACACTGATTCTGTCTTTCTCTAATCGTTGATAATTTTCTGCAAAATGTGCAGGAAACAAGACTTTTTAGATAAATTCATGAGAGAACTTTATGAAAACTCTGCACCATCTTCTTAGAATCCTTTCTTCCAAATCCCATGCTTTCATTGGTATTAAACACACACCAATGCACAATGTCAATATTTGACATGCACACTGTGTATCTGTATTGCGCATGCACCACAATTTTTTTCCGTGCAACCCCAAACCTTAGTGCGCACACCCATGCACTTTTGTTTACTATGTATTTTCAATGTCACACTCCGCAATATCCAACATTTAGTGTGCGCATCTGCGCATTCTTATTTAATGTGCATCATGGCCATGATGAAATTCTAAATTCGGCCACTTACCAATCTGACTTTTTCCTTCAGTAGAACTCAACCCATGCAGGCTTAGTATTGAAACTAAAGCCCTGAAGCTTCTTGTTGACCTCTGGCCCATACAAGTCCAGTGTTGAACCAATATCTATGATACCATAATCTAACATTTCCAACCTTCCTGGCTGGTCTACACCACACACTTCTCCCAAAATATGCTTTGATACCAAAATGTAACATCCCCAGCCTAGAAGGCTGGGCTACGCCACATAATTCTCCCAAAAATGCTCTGATACCAAAATGTAACATCCCCAACCTTCCAAGTTGGGCTACGTCACACGATCTCATCTTTTGTCACTTTGAAACCATAATGTAACATCATCCAACTTACTACTAAACAATGTTATAACAAAATACATTGCATAGATTCTACTCTAAACACAAGTCCGCATAGTTTAACTTGAAGTAACATGCTCAACCCAAGCTTGAGTTGTGCCACAAAACTTATAACAGTGGAAACAATACAAACACAACTGTGCACAAGTATACTGGACAACCAACACCACTGTGCACAACCATTCTGACGTCATTACCAAATTTGTCCTAATTGTATGTGTAGATTGCTTCCCTATGTGCACAAGTAAGCCAAACCTATGATGCACAAAGAGTATTCTCTGTGCACATGGCCATTCACACTTTTGCTTGAAGGCTCATAACCCAAAATCCTAAAGTTAACTTATAGGAAGACTATCAACATTCGTCATACTCATGCTCAACTACAAATACATTTTATAAGCACAATACTTACATGCACAAGAAACATTGAACATAATAACATCAATTACTTATATGCGACACCATACAATAATTAACCCATGTCAAACATAGTTAAATAAGCACACAGTAAACAAGACAAGCATATAAATAACGCTTATCTTTTATGAAAGTCACCAATTGCACGCAAAACTCAGACATTCCTCCTAGCCATAAACTTTGTTTCTCATATATTTTTAGCAACAGATCACCCCCAATATGGGGCTTAACTCCACCTAGGAAAATGGGTTCCCAGTGACAAGCTAAGGTATGATACTCAACAAAATTGCTCAGTCCAAGGTGCCCGTTGTTGCAACTAGTCTACAATCTCTCATTCCCCAAACACATGTCACACCCAAGGAAGTGAGACCCTTCTCTTCTCAACAATCCTTCGACTACCCCACTTCCCTTTCAGGGTTACCAACAATAGACTAGACTGGAAGTATACGAGCCCTGCAACTAATGCCCAACGCACCAGGGAACAATTCCTATCAAAAATCTCACTTGGAGAGTATGCTCATGGGCCTGACAACCTTCCTCTTCAACAACAAATATCTCACCCAAAGGGACTGCTCACGGGCATGAGAACCTGCCTCATTCACAAAAAAACTTTGAATACAAAGAAAAATTCCCTTAACAAATTCTTTACAGATAAGGTAATGGTCGGAGTTTCTAGACTTCATACACTAAGGACAATAATACATATTGCATGACTTCAAATCAACACTTATCACCTTCAGAAGCAACTTAAGCCACTTTGTGACTCATTCCCTACCCTCGAGAACTTAGGATAACACATATCCCTAACATTACACTTTTCCATAAATATTATAAAATATTCCCTAATACTTAAGTCTCACCCCCTTTTCCATTTTTTGGTGGAGTCAGTCCCCCATCTCTTTTTGTTTGGATCTATCTATGCACAATGATGTAATATTATTAATGACTGAGTATGATTACACTTTACATGGATAGGTGCACTCACCTATCTGCATCTTGAACCACCAGCCTCATAATCACATAGACTCTTCGGTCTCAATACATATACAATCATATATATACATATATATAACTCGGCTTGGTGCATGCTCCCAGGTCATTCCTACACACTTACCAAAGTGTGCACAACACTATGAAATGTGTGCACCCTTTCTTTGATTTGCAACCACGCGCACTTACCTAGGTGCACACAACACCATGAAACATGCAAACCCTATCTTGGATAGAAATTCTCCACGCACTAATCGAGTGTGCACAACACCAAAACTTAGTGCTAATGGCTCACCAACCTATATGTACAATTACAAAGGGTTTGGATTATGGACATTACAAGTAGTGATACCCGTGCTCTTCCCTCTAAGCCATTAGATGAAGATGTTAAGACTTCAACATGTGATCTTGGGCCATATAGTTTAAGTCTTGAATATATTGATGATGCATTTCAAATTACCTGGGTTCTAACTCTTCTTGTTTGCAATATTTAGGCTATTCGTAACCGAGGCATTGATTAATTCATAAATAAGCATATAAGGCAGATCATCAACATTTGTATAAAGAAACTAATCTGGATCTAATTGTTCTTCATAGAAGAAACTACCTAAATTAGTTGGGGAAGTTGAAATTCAGATGGAAATAAGAAACCTTCAAGATTTGAGTCAAAGGCTGAGTACCTGATATCTACAAAATCTTAGGAAGGTCAACTATTTCTAGATTTCCACACAGAAGATTAATAGTGTATCCAAATCGATCCACATTTCTAGGCCCATATAGTTGTTATTTGACAAGAAGGTGATAATGGTGACGGAGCATTGTGCAAAATTCTAGGGAAGCTAACAACAAAGGTCAACAACTAGCAAGATGAAGTGTCAAGCTTCTCAAAAGAGCTATCTTCATATCATTCACCTAGATTTCAAGGCATAAATTGTGCAATCAATTCTAATTTGAGTGCATGTGACAATTAGAAAGATGAATATCAACATTAATTCCAGATTTAGGAGATTTATGAAGCAACTTTGAAAAGAATTTCCATATTTCTTTTGACAAATCACATATTCTATCTATTTTTGGGTTTATTTGTTTCAAAAAAAGCTTGTAACAACTGGTAGGATAATTTGTCTATTTAAATTATTATTATTTAGAATGTAAGGAGGGGGGTTCAATCGAGGATGGGGAGAGAGACTTTACACAACCAAAGATGTGTTCTAAATTGTAAGCTCATGGGAACATTATTCCTATAGGATTTGATTATCAAAGGTTTTTGTAGGTTATGTTATCAGATTGTTACTCTCTCGGTGTTTTACATCCATTATCTTCTTGTTTGAATATAACTTATGCCTTACATAATTCCTGTGCATTAAATTCTTAGTGTACTTGCTCTGTTTTGTGGAGTTTATTCAGATACATTATTTTCATTAACATAAAACTTTTTTGTTTATGAAACTTCTATCTCATGAATTATACATGTCTAATCTACTAGTGATGCATGTATCTTTTATTATTGTATTCCTTATTCCTCTACCAATTCATGCTATTTATTGAACCTGTCTGATATGTAGTACACTTATCTTTGATCCATGAAATACTACAGGGGATTCCATGCCCAATGGCCACTGATCGTTGATAAGTTTTACAATGCATTAGTTTCAGTTCTTTTCTTATCCTCTTTTCTTATCTAGTCTACTTGATCCACCCATATCCCAAACCATAAAATCAAATTATCTTTCAAGATGTGCTAGGCATTTCTAATTTGCAATCAAGAGCAATCTCTAGCGCTAGCAATTTGGAGTTTGACTTCTTCTTTGAATGTGGTTTTCTATGATTGAAGATGATCCTGGAGCCAATTGAATAGGAAGATGTCAATGTTGAGACCTGTTTGAACAATATCCATGTTTCCATTTCTGTCCTGGAGAGGCGAAAGTGGTTGAACCAACAAATCCACTATCGAATGTCACCTACAAGAATTCTGCTAGTTGAATTGACTCTGGTAGTAACTGCCCATGATTCCGGTAATTGTGCCAAGACTACACTTCCGACAATATTCTAGTCTTCAAATAACCTTGATATACTACTGGAATTGGGAATTCCAGTAGTAAACTGCTCTGTTTATAACACTATTGCACTACCAAAATTTCTGAGAAACACTCAAATTAACTCTCAAGATTTTACCTTTGTTCTAGCTTGGCCATATTTAATGTAATGCAGGGGTGTATGCTGAATTTGATGTGTAGGTACTCATCGTTGAATGGTTATCATATTAAATAGGGATGATGGGATGTACTCTTGACTTTTTCTTTTCTTTGAAAAATATTTTGACATTCTGCTGTAGGAATAGAGAAATTTGCTACGTGAATAGAGATTAGTGACTTTGACCAAGGATATGCTCTTTGAATGAGGGTTTCTTAGTTTATTAGATAACAGGTAAGCATAACACCCCCATGCTTAACAAAACCCATGCTTCATAATTTCACCTGGAGTTGCATATATATGCCAACCTTGGAGGTCGTTACCAGAATAAGTATCTATTGTTAGAAACTACAAGAAAATTTGAAAAATTAGATTCAAATACATACCCATATATTCTTCATTATGCATTTTTGGAATTTTCGCCCGCCTTATGCCTAAAGGGCCATATGAGGCACAAAACCCATGTCTCGATTTTCCTTCGTTTGGCCTCAAATGGTTGTGATATTTGTGCAAAATGTTCCCTTGAAGTACATGAATTATGAGCATATGTAATAAAGTAATTATCTCTGAGGATGAAACCTTCTTATTGCTAAACTAGGGTGTCGAGCTATACTTGAAAATGATCCAATCAACTATATGCAACATTTATTGATTTATTTGTTGAATATCCTACCCTACCTCAAAAATGAAACCTTTCCTCAAGTGTAGGATTACTTCCAATGAAACTATGGGCAGAATAGGATCACAAATAAAATCATATCCAAATATGAAAATATACCTCAATGATTGTCTGTATATGGGGAACCAGTTGCTCTGATTGATATGGTGTCGAGAAGTGTTGAAAGATAAAGGGATACTGAGGACTAATGGATGTTTGAAACCATACTTCAATGTAGTAATTGTTCCTTTTGTTCTCTTGTTTATTAGAATTAGTTTGGATGTCCTCCCTTCTCATGCCATGCAGATCTTTTGATAATTGTTGATTGGTATCTTGAATGCATAAAGGATCTCATGACAGACGTGCTAGAAACTCCTCAGTCTCATGTTCTTATTTATGCTCTTCATCAAATGATTTACATGGCTTTACATGGCTCTTTGGTCCCTTCTAGGTCTTCTTGATGTTGTTCATGGAATCTTAATCTAATTTTAACCTTAACCGTATTTGAAACCCATGATTTGATTACCACATAATCATTTACACGTTAGAAAATAGGTGGTATGACCCATAGTTCAGATGAGGCGACATGGCAGATAATATGAATTTGGAAGAAAATCATCTGGATATTTGAGAATCTGAGTTATGTTGATTTAGCGTTTGTAGCTTGACCCTGGATCCAGATATAACCATAAGGGAAACTCATATGAGATCCAGGAATATAAGATATCAAATGATGCACTCCTTCCCATACCTGGATGTAATTGAACTTGAAGTAATTCGACATCTGGGAAGCATATAATGCCTTTCCACATATCAAGACCCGGATACGGATACAATAAGAAATAAAGTAATCAAACGTCTGATTATTAGAGTATTCACCAATACACCATCCTTTGTCAAGTCCCGGATTCGGATGTGATAGCTCGATATTGAATGAATCCGATATGTGAGCATCCAGGTATTATAAAGTTACAATAATAATGCTCGTTCTGGATTCCAGATGTAAATACCTCATGCCACGTCAGTAATCCATCTCAATTTTCACATTGACACAATTCAATAAAACAGTGCCAAGTGGATTGGAGTGACATGTTACAGGTGTTGCATCATCAATCAAACTCAATAACCTACCATGTCATCAACAAATGACAAAAATCCAATTTTCCAAATAAGGAATTAAAGGAAAAATGATGAATCTGACATCTGGTAGAAAATACTGGATCCAGATTTCAATTAAGCATAATGTTTTGCTTTCAAGACTCTTCTGTAAAAATAAAACAAATATGTAACTAAAGAAAAATCATTGAAACAGACTGAGAACTTCATGAAAATTTTAAAATAAATCAAATCAAAATAAGTAAAAATTAATAAAAATCAAGAAGGGTCCCATTACAATGAAGGGTTCATATTATAATGGGATTTTTTTAGCAGGAAATAACTGTTGGTTATTAGGATTTTGGTGTAATTATGGAATTTGCAATAAAGGGTTCATATTATAATGGGATTTTTTTTAGCAGGAAATAACTGTTGGTTATTAGGATTTTGGTGTAATTATGGAATTTGGTAGTTAAAGCAATAACTTGGTAAGTTGATTTCTTGAATACAATATAACAGGTTATGTTATATTTGAAATTTCCTTATTCAACCAAAATGTTAGATTGTATATGTTGCATTATATTGAATATGAGTACTGTTTTTAATTTTTTTAGTATTTTTTAAAATTGTATGATTAATACTTCATACAAGAATGATTGCAAGTTTTTTAGGAAATCTATGATAAAGGATGAAAGAAATTTTAATAAAAAAACTAGGATGCTTTTGTTTCATCTTTAATGTATATAAATATAAACAATGACAAATATTTAATTAAAATAAATGCAATGATATAAATAGAAAGTAGAAAAATATTTTACATATTTGTAAATTCAATTAATTCAATTTTAAGAAATTTTGAAAATAAATATTTAAATAAAAGATAAAAAAAATATAATAAAAGATAAATCTCTATGAATCTCATAATTCCTTGTATAAAAGTCAAACCCTTAGAAAAACATTTCACTTTACATGACATTCAGATTTGCATTGAACATTTGAAATCTAAATATATGGAAGGTTATTTAGAAAAAAAATTCTGGAAATTGGTGGATCTATTATTATCCATCAAATTTAAAGAAGTTCGTACTTACATTCTAAATAGTGTTTATCTTGATTATTCTTACTTTTAAAAGTGGTGAGAGGAGCAATGTTCAAAAATATTATTATTTCATTGACACCACGAAACTCATTGATACAATTTTTGAAAATAACATAAGGAAATGATGATGTTAGAAGGATGCAAAATTAAGCAAAATTGTCCATTATTTTCCAAAATTTATACTTTATAATCTTAAAAAAAAACTTAAATGATTAAAAACTAATCATGAAATCTTTGTAGTACATGACATTAACTAATTAACTATTTAGAGGAAGTTCACATTTAAAAATATCTTAGGTTAAACTTCACCGACAATCTTAATTGGAATCAGTTTTAATTAGATTAATTGAATTAGAAAAACCTATTTTTACTTGAATATAAAGTATACAAATGCTTTGGTTTTGGAAAAAATAGAAAGTGTATGAATGCTTTGGTTTTGACAAAAATAGAAAGTTGTAATTCATTATCACTCATTAATAAGTGATTATATACGAATGTGAAGTTTGGTATTGTATCATCTTTAAATAAATTTTAAGGAAATTATAATAAATTAAAAAAACATTTTATAATATCAAAATATGAAAATTACCACATGATTTTTACCAAAATAGAAAGTGTACAAATATTTTGGTTTTGATAAAAATACAAAGTTGCATTTTATTGTTACTCATTAATAAATAAGGGCTTTGTCTAACTATTCTAGGTCAATGTTTTGTTGTTTAAATTGTATTTTTGAATGTAGAAATGGATTCAGTTTGTTGAGAAACCAAAAAGACACTCAAATTATACAAACCCAATCAAATTATACAGAAATAACCACTCAGATCTACAAATCCAACAATCACTTAGTTAGGCCGAAGTATACCTATTGATAATGGGCATAATTAATGATCTTTTAATCTTAAATTCTAATCTGATGGCTAAGCATTGAAGACGCTGGCATATTCTTAGTCGTCCTCCAAAATCAATGTGTCAGATTTATTGTTCATAACTTCCTTGCATTTCAGATTTATTGTTCATAACTTCCTTGCATTTATGAAAGCATCGATTAACATGTTTACTTTTTTACATTTACTTAATCACATTATAAATTTACTGTAAAAATACATTAAAAAAAATACTCTGCACAAATTTCATTTTGGTGGCACTCATTCATTTTTTTTTAGTACACATATAGTTAGAAAATATTTAAAAAAACAAACTAAAAGTGATTATATATGATTGTGAAATTTGGTATTGTATCATTTATAAATAAACCTTAAAGAAATCCTACCAAATTCAAAAAAGCATTTTATAATATCAAAATTAATCGAAGTCCATTTATTTTTAAAATTTATTTTTAAATTCACGATGAACAGGCCAGGCCTCGAGTAACGAGAAATGTTTCATATATAATACCAACAAATTACTCGTAGCACTCTTGGCTTGCATCAGATGTTGAACCTATTTGCTATGCGGGAAAGATCATGCCCTCTATTCGATCCACGAACTCCCATCAATGTAATTCAAGCTCAAATACGGTGTGACCTTGGCATTAGAAGTGACTTTATCGGACCACGAAACTCGTTGTTGTTGTGCTGCTCCAGGCCCGGAACATTGGAACTCGCTATAATTCACAGTCCTGCACATAGAGAGCGAATGATATTAGATCGAGATATGGCATTCTAGTTGTCAGTGCGTGCACGGTGCAGGGATGTAGTAATATAGCAGCGGCTTACTTTCTTCTGTCAGTATTCCCATTCCAGTCAGACCATCCTTCTGGGAAGATAATGTCATCCATGTAAGTGTTAGCAAACAATACTGTGGAGTAAGGTCCCCATGGCCTGCCCAGATACATTAATCCGTTGCCTGTCAACTTGCATTGCAAAAAGACGAAACCGGAGTCTTCCGATGGAGAGGATCTCTTCTGAGCTGTAAATGCGCCATTTTGTTTAGGGATGGCATGTATTTCGCACTTCTGCGATCAGCAAACCGAAAAGATTGTATTATTGCGCCCAACTATGACAGAAAAAACAATCGAAACACTGTTCATGATTTCTAGTTTGTTTACCTTATAGAGAGATTTTCCATTGCCGCATATGACGTCGATGGCACCTTCAATGTAACAGTCTTGAAAGTAATGCTTCCCACTTTCGTCTAACACTGTGTCCTGATACCCCAGAAATCTGCAATTGTAAAACGCACAACGATCTCCCGAGATTCTCACCGCCACAGCTTGATCGTCCGGGCTCCGATCACTGGGATCATATGAGTTCTGCATAACTCTAATTTTTAAATCAACTCATCTCATGATTTACTATGATATTAATACGCCATTAAAATACCTTACCTCGATTGTGATATCCTTTGCTATGAAATCTGAAGCAAGCACAGACACCGTTCCCGAGGAATATGTCCCACCGCTCGATTTGCCGCTCGCATTCCAATTGATGACAGTGCTCTTGGCGCCCGAGCCCCTCAGAGTTATGAATGGCTTGTCTTCAGAAATAGTCACTTTCTCCCTGCGCGGTAACGAAGAGTTCAGTTTCTGTTCATGAAAGCGTTCAGTATTTAATCCTTCGATTCAATCAAAGATCATATTGGTTTTCAGAAGACAAATAGTTGTACATGAAACCTAACTTCATGCTGTTGTTCGAGCTTTCGAAATTTTCATCCAAAATCATGGATCAGAAATGCAGCCATACACCGAGTAATCCTGATGCTAATTCTTTTATTGCTCTGTGGGCATTCATTCTAAGAATATTTTCAATTCAACGGAAATGACTCTGGTGAAATTTATTATACAGTTCTAGCTATTCTATCTTATGGAAGAAACTGACTTCTAATTTTGCTTTCATTAAATACTGACCTATAAATGCCAGGTTTGACATTAATGGTGACGGGGTTCTTGTTATTCGCTGGAACTGCATCGATGGCGTCCTGGATCTTAGTGAAATCACCTTGACCTTTCTTGATATCCACTGTAATCACACGGGCTTTACCAGAGTTCGCAGGAATCCCCTTCAGTTTTCGAGATGAACTGGACTTCAATTCCGTAGAATTCTTCTCCCAATTACTGTTAAGTATTCCATGG
>ML789763.1:397164-414685 GCA_009831015.1 Picea engelmannii | reverse complement strand
GGAAAGATTTTGGATCACTGTCATATCCTGGTACACAAGCTTGAACTTCCATGATTGCCCGCTTACACCAGCGCATGTCTCGGATCTTGTTGTGACGTGGGGGTGATCACCTCATCATTTCGTGCATGCGTGGATAATGAGCATGAGATTCGTGCTTCATGCAGCTGCGGTGTTTGGAGAACATTCCTGCTATCGCGCTCGCTTGCCACTTTCATCAGCACGTGAATTCTTCGGAAACCCCTGTTAGCTGCGGAAAGTGAATACTTTCCACAGCGCACCGTTTGATAGGAAACTCACTTTAGCCGCGGAAAGTAAAACAACATACCACGTCATTTGAAAAACGTTCCGTAGCGCGAAAGTAAGTACTCTCCACAGCGTGCCACGTGCGAACTGTCTGTCAAACTTTTCGCGCCTTGTCACTTTCCACAGCGTTTTGAACTGTTGAAACAACGTCCTTAGCTGTTGAAAGCTACCGCTTTCCACAGTGCACAATGAACCCTTTGAAAAGATGTTAGCCGTGGAAAGTAAAAAATTACATTTTCGAAAGAGAAGACTTTATGGATCGATTATTTCCTAAGACACACCAAAACCAAAAATTTTCTCAGCTGTAAAAACTGAAAAATGACTTGAAGATACTACTGAAAGCTACGATATCCACCCAAAACTCGGCCGAAAGGACGGTTTCATTTTGGGAGTTAACACAATGTATACTGAACTCCAACCACAACCTACCATTACCATCTGTGTGTACTTCTATGCCCATAATTTGTTTTGTTGCTCCTTGATCCCTCATATGAATTGTCTTGTCCACCTGAGTCATTTTCTTACTGATTTTATCCATGCTTCAGCTTGCATCGAGCATATCATCAACAAATAACATCAAGACTGTGAATGTACTATAAATTGTATAGTCATTCCTACCCTTTAAAAAATTCTGACTCACTATGAAGGATTCAAGCCTCTTGTATATTTTCCTCAGTACCAATAGGCTATACAATGAATTATCTAGCATGCAAACAAATTTGTCGTTGAGATCTTGAATCAACCCTTTTGGTTGTTCCATACATACTATATTTCTATCAATGGTGACTTTGTGAGCAGTAGGATCCCACACAGAACATCACTTTATACTACCATCATAACTTGTAGATATATAAAACAAGAAGGAATTTACCGCTTACCAGTGCTTGCAATTCTTTCTTTCTCTTATGACCTTGATTCTTCTGCCATAAACAAGAAGATACATCTGTCACTTCATATGACACTTCAGTACTCCCTTCCATCTTATAAAGGTTATCAACCTTTGTTTCCTTCATCACAACTAAACTACCTTTCGACAATGTGAGTGCCCACCTTGACCTGTATACTTATATCCACAAGAATCCAACAATCCCAATGAAATCAAATTTGATTTAAGCTCAGGTACATATCTAACATCCATTAATTACCTAACAATACCATTGAACATCTCGATTCTAATACTGCCAACCCCAACAGTTTTATAGGGAATACCATTTCCCATAAACACTACACCCTCATCAACATATTGGCAAGAAATGAACCAATTTCTATGTGAGCACATGTGGTGGGAGGCACCTGAATCTAACTTCCATTCTTCTTGATATTGTAAATTACTAGAAACGAATAAAATTCATCAGTCATACCTGAATTTGTTACAACCCAATTTTCTTCCTTCGTAGAGTTTTCCTCAGATTCCTTTCTTTTCCAATAGTTCTTCTTGAGATGTCCTATTTTGCCACAGTATCAACGTTTTTCTTTACCCTTTCTGCATCTTGACTTAGATTGAGAAGAACTTCTCTAATTTTCTCTTTAGTTCGACCTCTGACCAACATCGCCTCTGAAGTTGAGGTTTCTTGACTAGATTTTCTTCTCATCTCCTCAACGAACAAATCTCCCACAACAAAGTCATAATCTAAAACAACTTTTGAGCTAAAGCTAATAGAGGTGACTAGATTATCCCAAGACTTAGGAAACAAACATAATAGTGTAATAGACTTATCTTCATCTTCAAATTTAACTTCCATACTAGTAAATTGAACTATAAGGGTATTAAAGGTATTTAAATGGTCAGTGATTGTTGTACCTTCTTTCATCCACAAACTGTACAACTCTCTCTTCAAGTAGATTCTACTCGACTAGGACTTCGTCATATATAGACTTTCCATCTTGCTCCATAATCCTGATGTTGTATCCTCTCCTACGATATTAAACAAAACATCATCCGCCAGACATAAACGAATGGTACTAAGAGCTTTTGCATCTAGATTTTCCCATTCCTCATTTGGCATAGTCGTTGGTTTCTTTGTCTTGCCTGCCAATGCTTTTTGCAACCCTTGTTGCACCAGTAAATCCCGCATCTTGAGCTTCCAGAGCTCAAAGTTGCTTTTACCGCTGAAATTTTCAACTTCAAACTTTGAACTCTGCATCTTAGCCATTAGCACAAAACCACCGAATGCCCAAATCACTGCTTACAAGCTTAAGCTTCCTTTAAAAAAAAAATGGAGATATAATCTTTTAATTCAAAGTGGAATTATATAAAATAAGATTAAAGGAATAAAATAATTAATATATATTGAATGCCCAACCCTTTTTTTCATAAAACAAATGTCCACTTCATATAATGTATAAAGAACAAACCCTTTATAAACTTAATACCTCACGAATAGTAAAGGGAGAAAGCCTTTATAAACATTTCACTTATGAAGTCAACTCTTATAAAATTCCGTGCATTAAGAATTCATTCACCTCATTGGTGAAAAAGGAAATCGTGAATATGGAGGATGCTCTCTCTCAACCAAGTACCCAACGTTTTGGATGCACCTACAACCACATAAGATCAATGTCTCCCTCCTTGTAGATGCTTTGTAATGCATGTACAGGGTGTGTCCAAAGTGGTCGCTCCTCTTACAACACTCAGATCAGTAGAAATTGTCCTTCACGTGCTCAATATCACTAAGAGGTTCATGTATTCACACAGATCTGTCAAACTCAACTCAACTCACCTGCACAACCTGCTCAGATACCACTTGTTGATCTGCAGTGGAAGCAAATGTAGAAAAAAATACAAGAAAATGAGCAAACACATAATTGACACAACGATTTTACATGGTAAAACCCTATACATGGAAACATCCATGGGACAATGATATTCGGTTAATATTATGAAAGGGAGATAATACATTAGCCATACCACTCACGCTCAGTGTCAAGCACTCTCACATCTCACACCCACTGCCTTAGCAGGCTTACATAGATATATAGCAATATTCACTCAGTTACTAGAAACTGATTACATTTAATGTGCCTCTATCCCTATTCCAAATCTGGCTGATTTGATCCAACTAATTACAGAATAATATGGGCCATAAAATCTGCCCAATATCTAAAAAACAAGTGTAATTTGGTTGACATTATTCAACAGTAATGCACATCCGACTACTTGTAAAGTTTCGAGTGGTTGAAATTGCATAAGTGTGAAATCACTCGTAGAGAGTCATTTATAAGAAAATGTATTAAATTATCATACATAGAGACCAAGTGTAGGAGGGTTAATATTTATTCTTTCTTTATAACCTTCACGGATCCCTATTTAGATGAAATCTTTTCTAGTTCTTCTCAATGCATGATAAGAAAAACTGTGAAGACAATGGTATGTGAGAACAACATAAGTGAATTTGTTTGCTAGACCTTTTTTCTTCAAGTGACATGTAGTACTACATTGTCCTCATTTAGTGTAAATCTGCTATGCAATCGAAAGTCACATATCATATAGATAGTTCTTGGTTGTTTTTGCAGGTGTATTTCATATGGAAGTTGTGTTACATCAGCAAGTACATCTTGCAATATAGGTTGTTTAATGGTACATTATACATTGTTGTTTTTATTGGTGGTTCAGATGATACAATTTATACAATGTCTATATATGTAATGGCATTTTTTATTGCATTTCACATAGTGAATTTTTCCATCATATATTAATGTAGATGTAGCAGTGGGAGAGTTATAGCAAAAATAGGTTTGGATGGCGTTGAGTATGCATTTTCTGTTGTTAATGCACCTTCGACCTATGTACAAGACATAGTAGTTAATATATCAAGTAGAATTCAATACACATGTATATAAATAATCTTGTATATGAAATTTGTGGATGGCCCTGTACTGCATCCGTTTCAAACTTTGTCATAAATGTTGACAACAATTTGTGGAATATATTTTCTCTTACATCTCTTTTCTTTGTCATATTTTTAAACATTATGAGAGGAAATCCCCCTTTTGAAGTTGTTGTTCGATCAAAGAAAAAAAAATATGCATATGTGTCAAACAATTGGAGTTGTAACATATAATAGTATAATATTTATGTAATATGGTTGGGGACATATTAACATGTGTAAAAAATGAAAAAAAAAATAGATGTGGAAACATGTACCATTGCTTTGTCATTGTCTGATTCTCCATCCTTTATATGAAAAATATATTGCAAACCCACTGATCTAGGTGGATATCGGTGGCCACCCACCTTTTCCGACTAGCTCAAAACTGTTTTCTGGCAATTTTGGCAATTTACTATTTTTAGCAGGTTTTAACTTCCGAGGCTATTTTGAGGGTCTAAATGAAGGTTTTTCGAGATCAAGGTTCTAAATGATAGATGAAATCATACTTGAGCCCCCAAAATTAATATCCTCGACGATACCTTTCCAACGAGCTATCACACACCTAAAACGGAGATCATATGCAAAAGTTACGACCCCGGGAAGTTGATGTACTCACTTACCCAAACGGGGCCCACATGACTTTTGGCGCTTCATCTCCTAGGGTTAGGTTTTTGGATGTCTAGGACTTTTGGCATTCCCATTTATTGTAAAAGGGCCTTCAGAGCCTCATTGTAATGATCTTCTGGCGAATGCGAGTAGCCATCACATCTCTTCTCAGAGATAAGCTGCCACCATTCTAGCGAGTCTTTCACTATGTGTTTTTACAGTCTCTGTACATTTCTTTTATTAATAGAAATCATGTATTACTGTATCTCTGTGTTTATGGTTGCATCTCTGATATATTTATGTTATATTATTGGATATACGCGATATCTCTGTGCATTTCTTTATTATATCTCCGCTCTCATTTCGTGCCGAAAATAATCCGGATCACCCACTTTTTTGGAAAGTGTGATGGAAATTACATGAATTATGTTGGATATATGTTATATTATTTACATGACTAGAGCTAGCATTTATGTTTTGTCAGGCATCCATGGGGGGTAAGAGGGGGGGTTGTATGGGTTCAATGGCAACGCCCACAAAGAAATTTTTTTCCTCAAATTTTCTGTCCATTTTTGGGTGGTCCTCAGTTTTGTGTCCATATATGGACATTTTTTTGGCACATGGTTTTTCGCCAATGGTTTTCTATTTCTGGTTAAGGAATTAGGGTTGTTGAATAATCTAGGTCATTGGATTAGGGTTTTGGATTCTGTTGGCTCCTATATGTATATTGTATTGTAAACAATGTATGATGTGAATATAGAATATGTTGGTTTTCTCGATTTGGGTTTCCAGGGGAAAACTATCTGTGTAATGTGTGTATTTTCCATTGTATCTTTTATGTTCTTTTATTGAAACTCTGTTTGCAGTAAATTATTGTACAAGGTTAAAATATACATTTGGTATCAGAGAAATTATTGGCTTCAGGGGGATGCCTTTGTGGTCAGGAGTTTGGATCATGACTGTGATAATCCTTGTTACAATGGGAGATCTGTGGTATTGATTCTTCGGGTGAATAGAAATGAAAAGCAGTTCAAAAGTAGAGATCAATAAATTTAATGGGAAATTTTTTGATCTGTGGAAGCTCAAGATGGAAGATCTATTGGTAGACAGAGATTATTGGGTCACAGTGGATCCAGGTGCTGCACCTATAGGAACGCCAACAAATGACTGGAAAAAGGTTAGCAGATGATTGGAAAAAGTTGGATCGGAAGGCGAAGAGAAAAATCCAATTGTGTCTCTCATATTCAATATTATTTAATGTGTCAGGGGAATCTATAGCCAATGAGTTATGGGATAAGTTGGGGAAATTGTATTAGTCTAATTCCCTGGTAAATAAATTGTTCATGCAGAAAAAAGTTGTATAACCTGAGGATGAGAGATGGAGACTTTGTGACAGAGCATATGAATGCCTTCAATACTATGGTAAGTCAGTTTTTATTTGTTGAGATTAAAATTTCATATGAATATAAGTGTATCATTTTATCTTTCTCTTTACCATACTCGTGGGGTAGTCTGGTTGTGGCCATAGGTAGTAATACAACTACCTTGAGCTTCGATGATGTGGTCTCATCCTTGTTATTGAAGAAGATGAGAGAGAAGAACATGGAAGGACAGAGCACATATGCATTATTTGCAAGAGGATGCTCCTAGGAAAGGAATAGATATAAGTCCTCAAGTGGGATATCTAAGTATAAGGGTAGATATAAATATCCCAGAAAGTTTGTAAAGGTATGTTGGAGATGTGGAAAAGGACACTTCAAGATCAATGTAGATCCAAAATAATTGAGAAAGTGAAGGGATCTAAAGGTTCTCCCTCTAAAAAAGAAAAAACCTCCAAGGAAGAAGGAGGAGATGTGTACTTGTCTTCTTCAAGAACACATGCATATCATGAGGCATGAATAGTTGACTCAGTTGAATCTTTTCATATGAATCTCTGTAGGGAGTGGTTCTGTGAATATGAAAGGTATGATGGAGGTAATTTTTTCCTAGGTGATGAATCGACATCCAAAATTATAAGATGAGGAAAATTCAAGTTTAGGCTCATATATGGAAGGATTATAACACTTCATTGTTTTCTTCACATCCCAGGATTGGCCAAAAATTTGATTGTTGTAAGAAAAATGGATGATGTAGCGATAAAAACAGTATTTGAAAAAGAAACCTATAGGATGGTTTGAGGAGCAATGGTGTTGCTGAAGGGAGTTGGTATTGGAACTCTATATGAGCTGCAAGGAAGAACTATGAGTGATGGGTGTAATAGTTCCATTATTCCTGATATTTGAGCAAAAGAAGAAAAATAACAGCTACAGTATCTGGAGAAAAGGTTATGTTGTGGCATCAAAGACTAGGGCATATCGGAGAGAAGGGTGTTCAAATACTACATGGTAGGGGTATGGTTGAATGTATGTCTAACTTCTCTCTAGATTTTGATTTCTGTGAACATTGTGTATATGGGAAGAAGAATCATGTAAAATTCCCCTCTCGTGCAACAAGGGAAGAAGGAATTTTACAGCTAGTGAACAGTGATGTGTTTGTTCCTATGTCAGTTCCATCACTGGGAAAATCTGTGTATTATGTTCTTATAGATGAATTCTCGAGGAATACTTGGATATATTTCCTCAGGAAGAAATATGAATTATTTGACATGTTTAAAGAGTTTGAGTCTCTTGTTGAGAATCAATCAAATAAAAGAATTAAACTGTTGAGGATGGATAATGGTGGAGAGTTATGTGGGAATGAATTTGAATAATTTTTTAAGAAGTATGGTATATAAAGACTTAAGACTAGTGCATATACACCTCAACATAATGGAGTTGCAGAAAGGATGAATAAGACACTGATGGACAAAGAAAGGTGCATGCTCAGTGGTGCTAGGTTAGGGAAATAATTATGGGTAGAGACAACGAGTACTGCATGTTACCTAGTCAACAGATCACCCTCGTCAACACTAGATAAAAAGATTCCATAGGAGGTATGGATTTGTAATAAACCTTCTCTCACACATCCCAAGGTATTTGGCTGTGAGGCCTATGTTCATGTTTCAAATGAAAATAGGAGTAAGTTAGATAAGAAGGTTGAAAAGCATATCTTTATTGGGTATAATGATGGCCTTAATGGTTATAAGATTTGGAACCCAGAAACTAAGAAGGTTGTGTATAGCCGAGATGTGGTATTTAGAGAAGTGAAGGATGTTGTCAAACATTAAGTCCTACCAAGTAAGGAAGAACCAGAGAAAATATATTTTGAGTCAAAGGATGATGAATCAGACTCTACAGAAGAACAAAAATCAGAAGAAGAGGATCCTCATACTCCATTATTGAGGAGATCAGTGATAGAAAAAAAGGCTACTAGAAAGGTATACTCCACTTGATTTTCGTTCAAATTTTTCTTTGTCTATAATTGTTGATGATCCTAGAACTGTTAGGGAGGTGGATTCATAGGATGGAAAACTATGGAAAAAGGCCATGTGTAGCGATCCCCTCGACCAACCTGAGGCTGGTGTACGCCACTCCATAGCAACCACTCATGCTCTGACACCAGTCGGTAACATTCCCAACCATCAGGCCGGGACATGCTACTATAGGGAACATCTTTTGTTCCCATACTGCGGAACATATAGTAGCATACCCAGTAGTCAACTAAGCAATGCCACCTAAATTTACTCTTTAGACTGCATGCATCTAAAACATATACATACAACACGCTCGCGGAAGCTTTACATCTAACATAAACAAACAATTACTTTCTGTAACATGAATTTTATATTACAAATAACATTAATTACTGATATGCATCATTTACAGGAAATTACCCATAAGCACACAAGCAATCATAGTCACATATGTAACATAGGCATGTAAATAACAAAACAACATATCCATATATTACACAATTGGTACTTATCTTAGAAATAATGTCACCAACTTCTTATAGATCATCCACGAACCTCCCAACCATAGACTACACTGTTCATCACTCTCAACAGTGAATCACCCCCGAGCTGGGACTGAACTCCACCCAGGGTAAAGGGATTCCTATCCAGGCTAAGGCTCATGGACAACAAGAAAGACTCTGTCTCAGGTGCTCACTCAACTAATAGCCTACAACCTCTCATTCCCCACATGCCTGTCCCACCCAAGGAAGTGTGCCCCTTCTCTTCTCAACAGTCCCTCGATTTCCCCACTTCCCTTCCAGGGCTTTAGCAACAGGCTGGACCGGAAGTCTCAGAGCGTTGTAGCTACAATTTAGCACCTATGGAAATCAATCCCCAACAATTATTTCACCCAGAGAACTGCTCACGGGCTTGACAACCCGCTTCTTCAATCCCTCTCCAAGCTAACCAGGTACACCAACCAAAAAGGATGAGGAAACAAGCTTTCGAAAGATGACATGGCTGTCTCAAGGATAACAAAATGTATGAGTGAAAATGGTCATGGAGTCATTGACTGGATAATTGAGTGTGTTTTGGAATCACTGTGAACTCTCTCTCAAAAGAAATCATCCTTTGCCTGCTAGTGCCCCCCCCCCCCCTTTTTCCGTTCAGAAATCCCTATGTAAAATTCCCCATCTGAGAGAGAGGCCCCTGAGCTAAGTTTCCCCCCGATATGAATGCATGTCACCAACTTGACACTTGTCATATCAGAAGTTACTTTTTTCCACTTGTCTGCAACTTTAGAACTTAGGATAAAATTATCCATACTTTATGTTTTGGGAAATATTAAAATAATATTTCCTTGACTTTTGGCCTTCCCTTTCCCTAATTGGTGAAGTTCAGTCCCCCATATCTTTTATCGTGGTTGGTCTGAGTGCAATGATGTATTTTATATTAATAATGAGTCAAGTACAAAGTAGACGCTCTAGCCTTTAACATCTAGGCACGCTGGCCTAATTCCAAGACATAAGCATTCCGGCTTATAATACTGGCTCACTAGCCTATAATGCATATTATATACACAAAGGTTCACTGACCTTAATATTGCGCACACTTAGTTACTATATGATGTATCCTCTGTCTTTAAGGTTGCACACACCTTAGTTATTGCGCGCAGTATTCCAGAATGTGTACATTACATCCATTTACTGCGCAATATATGCGTGCACCATTCCATGAAAGGTGTATTACAAAAATGATGTCTAAACAACTCACTAGCTTAAATATACTTGGATTATATTTACATTTGGGTTCGGTCGATGGATATTACAATCCCCTCCCCTTATTTATGCACTGTCCTTAATGCATCATGTACCCATATACAACAAAATTCTAAAAATTATTCAAAAAGATGCGGGTATTCTGTCTGCATTGCATCCTCATGCTCCCAAGTAGCGTCTTCAAGTTTGTACCAGGTCCATTGGACCTTTACAAGCCCTATGGATCGATTCTAGAGTTTTTTTATTTTTCGATCCAAGATGCGCACTGGATGCACTTGGAAAATGGCTTCTTGCTCCACCTAGATAACATTCCAATCAATAACATGATTAGCATCGGGTATATATTTATTTAGAAATGATACATGGAAGACATTATGAACAAGCATAGATGCAGGCAATGCAATCATATAAGCAACTGGACCAATCCTTTCTAGGATTTCAAATGGTCCACAAAATCTGGCTGCTAACTTGGCGCAGCTTCCCAGCTTTAGGGAGCTTCTGTTAGCTTTCACTTTCAGGAAAACATTATCACACACTTTTAATTCTCTATGGATTTTGTTTTTATCAGCATAACTTTTCTGTCTGTCTTGGGCAGTTTTCAAATTCTGCTTAATTTTTGACATCTGGTCCTCCATCTCCTTGAGCAACTCTGGCCCGACTATTGTTCTATCAACTGGATTATCCTAGCTTACTGGAGTATTGCACCTTTTGCCGTAAAGTGCTTCAAATGGGCTCATTTTCATTGATGCTTGATACCCATTATTATAAGCGAATTCTACTAAATGTAGGTAGTCTTCCCATTTTTATGGTTTGTCCATCACATACATTCTCAACATATATTCTATCACCTTGTTCACTCTTTCTGTTTGTCCATCAGACTCGGGATAATAAGCTGTACTAAAGTTCATATTCGTTCTGAATCCTTTGAACAATCCTTTCCATAAATTCGAGGTGAATTTCGGGTCTCTGTCAGACACAATCGTTTTAGGAATTCTGTGCAATCGTGCCACTTCCTTCATGAAAATATCAACAACATCTGCGGCTTTGTGAGTAGTTTTTAGTGGAATAAAATGGGCATCTTTTGTAATCTTTTCCACCACTACCATAATCAAATCATGTAGCTTGCCTATTCTAGGAAATCCCCTAATAAAATCCATTGTCACCACTTCCCACTTCCATTCAGGAATGGGCAAAGGTTGTAACAATCCTGCTAGGTGCCTATGCTCTGTTTTAACTTTTTGGCATTTCATACACCTAGCGATGTATTCTGCAATTTCTCTCTTCATACCTAGCCAAAAGTATCATCTCTTGACCGTTGTTACATTTTTCTGATATCCAAGGTGCCCTGCATAAGGAGCATTATGCATCTCATGCAAAATTATACGTTTCAAGTCCTGGACATTTGGAACAAAAATTCTATTCTTGTGCAATAGTATTCCATCTACTCCCAACTTATAAATATCCATCTTCTGTGGTGTCTTACCTTGCTATAGCATTGTTACCAATTCTTTGTACTGTAGATATGTATTTGCAGCCTCCAAAATTTTGCTTTTAACATCAGTCTGATACATGCTGATGGTTGTAGCATGAAGCTCATGCACCCTCCTGCTGAGTGCATCAACCACTTTATTTTCTTTCCCTTTGATATGCTTTATATCAAATTTATATTCGCTTAGAAATTCTAACCATCTGCTTTGTCTAGCATTTAGATTTGGCTGATCAAATAAATATTTCAAACCATTGTGGTCTGTTCTTAGGTCAAACCTCTTTCCCATGAGGTAGTGTCTCTATTTCCTCAGGGCATGCACTATGGATGCCAACTCCAAATCATGAGTGACATGGTTTCTTTAATGCTCCTTCAACTTCCTTGATTCATAACATATCACAAATCCATCTTGACCGAGGACTCTACCCAGTCCTTCATTACATGCATCTGTGCATACAATGAAATCTTCATTTGGGTCTATGATCCTTAGTATTGGAGCACTTGTCAATAATTGTTTCAAATGTTGGAAACTCCTTTCACAGTCTGTTTTCCACTGAAACTTCATACCTTTCCTTTGCAAAGAAGTGATTGGATGTGCTATCTTCGAGAATCCTCCAATGAATCTCTTGTAGTAGCCTGCAAGGCCCATGAAATATCTGAACTCTGTCACATTCTTTGGTGTTGACCATTCTCTAATTGTTTCTACCTTCTCAGGGTCCACTACCATCCCATATTTTGAGATGATATGCCCCAAATAATGAATTTGTTTTTGATAAAATGAGCACTTTATCAATTTGGCATACAACTGATGTTCCCTTAATACTTCCAACACCATACTCAAATGATGTTCATGCTCTTCCTCTAACTTGGAATATATAATAATTTCATCCAAAAGACAATGAAAAATTTGTCCAAATACTCTTGGAAAACACCATTCATTAAGCACATGAAAACAATTGGTGCATTTGACAATCCAAACGGTACCACTGTGAACTCATAATGACCATACCTTGTACTGAAGGTGGTATTGCTAATAGCTTCTTCTTTAATTCTTACCTGATGGTATCCTGATCTGAGATCTATATTTGAAAATATCCTTGCATCCTTCAATTGATCGAAGAGGTCATCAATCCTTGGTAGAGGATACTTGTTCTTAACAATCACTTTATTCAATTGTTTGAAGTCAATGCACAATCTTAACGTTCCATCTTTCTTTTTCACAAACAAGACTGGGGAACCACAAGGTGATACACTTGGGCATATATACCCCTTCTTCATAAGTTCTTCAAGCTATATTTGCAACTCCTTCAATTCTGGTGTACTCATCTTGTAAGGAGTCTTTGATACTAGCACTGCTCTAGGCATCAAATCTATAGAGAAAGAAATGTCTCTCCTTGGGGGTAGTCCTGGTAATTCCTTGAATACATCTTCAAACTCTTTCAGGACTGAATAATTCTCCAAATTTGGCACCTTGTATTTAGGTGTCTCCTCCATATGAGCTGCAAATATTTGACATCTCTTATATAACATTTCTTCAACTATAATGATGGAATTTCTCTAATGGTTACTGCCCTGGGAATTCCCTGCACTTTCCTTTGGTTCCCTTCTTCATCCAAGCAAGTGAATTCTTTGTTATGACAATCCAATAGAGCATGACGTGGGTCCAACCAATCCATCCCAATTAATCAGTCATAGGAACCTAAGGGTAAGATGTTCAAATCTGCCCTGGTATTTAGTCCATTCATTTCTATGAGGTAGGACTTAACCATCTCATTAACTTTTCTTCTGGCTCCTGTAGCCAGTTGCACCAACCAGGATTTCCCATGCTTGCTTCTTGGCAATTGCAAACTTTCCACCATATTTGGGTCTATATAACTATGGCTAGATCCCGAATCAATTAAAATAGCAAGGGTTTGGTTGTTGATCATACCTTCCACTTCAATCATGTGGGACTGATAATTTTCTTTCTTGTTGTCCAGGGTTTCATAAATCATTGGCACATTTATGCCCATGTCCTCTACTGTCTCAGCTCGTTGTACATTGTGAACAATCCTACCTTTTTTGCCTCTGTGAGGATAATCTCTAAACCTATGGTCTCCTTTACAACCCTAACATTGCATAGGTGGTTGTCTTGGCCCTTGAATCCCTGTGTCAATCACTCTAGTTTCCTTATGCATTTGCTTCCATTGTGGATTATTTATGAAGAATGATGGCTTAGCTCCCTTCTTCCTCTGATCCATCTTTAATTTATTATTGTCTTCCCAAGCCTTTTGGAAAGCTGGTCTTGCTTTTAGCTAGTCATATAAGCATTTATCTCTCCCTATGGTCTCTTCTAATGTCTTGGGATCATCATACTGTATTTTGTCACTGATGAACGATGGAAATCCACTTAAGTACCGTTGAATCTTGACTGTCTCATCCTTAATTAAAGATACATACTTCAACAGTTCCATAAACCTTCTCTCATATTCATGTATGGTCGTACTTCCAAGCTTAAGTTCAAATAACTCTTTCATTTTGTTGTCATAGTATCTCTTGGTCAAGTATTTCTTCTCAAAATACTTCTTGAATTGTCTCCAAGTAACACTTTTCTCTACAATGTGTTGTACCTGCACAAGTTGATCCCACCACATGGAGGCCTTTCCTTTGAGTTGATAAATAGTGATTCTACCTTCAGCATGGGAAGAATAATTATGCAATTGAAAATACTTCCTCACGCCTAGAAACCATGTTTCGACATCTTCATCCTTCTTGCGCTCACCATCAAATGTAGGAGGTTTGATTTTGTTCATTTCTCCTCGCAGCTCATCCACCCCAGATCTCTTATACCTTCTAACAGGGGATATAATTGAGTTGTTGCCTGCTCTCTTATGGGAATGTCTATGGGAATGATGATGATGTCTACTAACACTTTTTACTTCTCTCTTCTCCTCTAAATATTTGTGACTCTTAGATCTACTTGAGTTACTCTCCTTAACCAATTTCTTCTCTATTCTGTTCAAACCTTCCAATAGCTTCATGTTGAAGTCATCCTGCTGCTCTTTGGATTTCATAAGCCTTTCATTATCATCTTTATGTCTTTGGACATCCTTCTGCAAATTCTTAATGGTCTCATCCATATTCATATCTTCATTCCTTTCTTCTCCATGTCTGTTGGAGTTCATTCCTTCCATGCCCAAATGGAAATCCATCCTTCTACTCTTCTCTGGATGACTGTAATTCCCTTGTGCCTCTTCCATTCCTACGGACTCTCCACTGGTCTGACCTGACCGAGTTGTTGTTAATTTTACAAAATGTGCAACCATTGAAACTAATCAGACTAGCCAATCAACAATTCATGAGAATATGCACCATTTCGATTCAAAATACACATCAACATTATCACTCCCAGTTTCCTGGTGTTATCACCACAACAATTCTAGATAAGAACCAAGTCTTGAGAACGTTGACACACAGTTTCTTCTGAGATACAATTGCACAAGAAGGTGGTATTTTCGAAACCACTTTCGCCAAGACGTGGTATCACATGTCTCAACATGTCAAATCCACCACTCATGGAGTGGGCGATAGCTAGTCAGATCACCCTACTCCATTCGTTTGGTACTTCGTATCCATGTGAGGTCAGCTGAATGCCACCATGTAACGAACTCAAAAGATAATCATTCAAAATGGATTGGCCGAGCATGACAACCCAACGCTCCTTGTACGTAATATGTTTGCGCTTCATAAATGGAGTTTTATAATTACCATTCCCTAAGTATGAAGATATCTGCGTATCCATAGCCTTATTAATCTTCAAGTTGCTTGACTTCCTTCTCTCTATAAAGATGCATTTTAGTATCCCCAACCTGAGATACATGGACAAAGCTAAGTCAAGTGAGACTGGTTATTCGAGCAACATGCTAGGCTTTCCTGCAAATAAGGAGGAAAGGGTCCTCACGCACCTTCTAGCAACTAAGTTCCACACAGAGCCATTTATAGACTCGTGATTGGAGGTCAGACTAAATCCCACTATAAAGGATTTAGTCATCAACAGGTCAGCCTCCAAGAAGAAAAGGAGTAAGCGGCATAACAAGGAGGAATCTACGATTAAAGCGGCCAAAAGTGTTGGAGAAAATCAACCGGTCTGGTTAGACTCCTCTTTAAAGGCGGAGATCACTAAGCTGAAGTAAGTCTTCAACTAATATAAGCATGTCTTAGCGAATTCTGAACAACCGGTAGAAGAGTTAAAGAGTACAAGAGATGATATGCCTGTTCTTCAATGACCCTTTTTACAACAGGCTAACTACTGTCATCACCCTTTTGTAATTATGTGATTAATATGATTATATAAATATAGAAATGGATTTTTAAATTGTTTTATTACAATTTCTACTTGGTGATGTTGTGACTCTTGTAATCTTTTATAATAGTTTTTCTTCTAATCTTATATTTTATTTTCATCTGTCTAAATCGATAGAAATTAAATTCGAAATTAATGCTTCAATGCGGTTATGTGTTTATTTTTCTTTTATTATTATGCAATTTAAACTCAGACTCCTTGCATTCCAAGTGACTTTGCGTGCATTAACTTGACCTATTCATTTATATTATCGTGCATAGAAATATTACAAGGTAAACGCTTCTCTGTGCACCTAAATCTGCTATGCATTTCTTCTTCTTCGTACTGGCTACTTACACGCACTATTTTGGCGTTGTGCACCAATATCCACTGCACACAGTTTCGTTACTGCGCACCGATATTCCACATGCATTTTTGTCCTATGGATGCACCATGTCAAGTTTAACATACTCCTTCGTGCTCAAATATCTGTGCATACTACTGAATACACCGTCGCGAAAAAACTTATACTCATACTTATGCGCGTACCAACAAAACTCCTCTTCGTTAAGCAATACTTACACACCCCATGTGCACCTTACTATGTGTGTGTTTACCGCGCAAGGTTAATTTCAACGCGTGCATCTACACATAATAATATTCCACACGATGCCACAATTTACCGTGCATACTGGCACGCCACGGTTTCCTGCGCGGTACCAAATTTACCACGCATGCTAGTACGCCAACCTTTTCCAAGGACACTTTATGACTCTAATTCTGGTCACTTCGAAGTTACTTTTCTATGAATATTCACTTCGATTGCACCCTTCTAGTCCATCCAAGCTCAGTATTGAACCGAGGCTTTGATATCATATTGTAGAAATCCCCTCGACCAACCTGAGGCCAGGGTACGCCACTGCAGAGCAACCACTCATGCTCAGACGCCAGTCGGTAACATTCCCAGCCATCAGGCCAGGACATTCTAATCTAGGGAACATCTTTGGATCCCATACTACGGAACATACAGTAGCATACCCAGTAGTCAACTAAGCAATGCCACCGAAATTTACTGTTTATACTGCATGCAACTAAAACATATACATACATCACGCTCACAGAATCTTTACATCTAACATAAACAAACAATTACTTTCTGTAACACGACTTTTATATTACAAATAACAGTAATTACCGATATGCATCATTTACAGGAAATTACCCATAAGCACACAAGCAATCATAGTCACATATGTAACATAGGCATGTAAATAACACAACAACATATCCATATATTACACAATTGTTACTTATCTTAGAAAGACTGTCACCAACTGCTTACAGACCATCCATGAACCTCTCAGCCATAGACTACACTGTTCATCACTCGCGAGCTGGGACTGAACTCCACCCAGGGTGAAGGGATTCCTATCCAGGCTAAGGCTCATGGACAACAGGAAAGAATCCGTCTTAGGTGCTCACTCAACTAACAACCTATAGACTCTCATTCCCCACATGCCTTTCCCACCCAAGGAAGTGTGCCCATTCTCTGCTCAACAATCCCTCGGTTTTCCCACTTCCCTTCTAGGGCTTCAGCAACAGGCCGAATCATAGGTCTCAAAGAACTGTAGCTATAGTTTATCACCTACGGAAATCAATCCCTCTCTAAGATAACCAAGTACATCAAACAAAAAGGATGAGGAAACAGGTTTCCGAAAGATGACATGGTTGTCTCAAGGATAACAGAATGTATGAGTGAAAATGGTCATGGAGTCATTGACTAGA
>ML789763.1:353825-397150 GCA_009831015.1 Picea engelmannii | reverse complement strand
TTTGTCCGTTCATAACTCCCTATGTAAAAATCCCCGTCTGAGAGAGAGGCCCCTGAGCTAAGTTTCCCCCCGATATGAATGCATGTCCCCAACTTGACACTTGTCATATCGGAAGTTACTTTTGTCCATTTGTCCCCAACTTGACACTTGTCATATCGGAAGTTACTTTTGTCCATTTGTCCCCAACTTTAGAACTTAGGATAAAATTATCCATACTTAATGTTTTGGGAAATATTAATATAATATTCCCTTGACTTTTGGCCCTCCCTTTCCCTAATTGGTGAAGTTCAGTCCCCCATATCTTTTATCGTGGTCGGTCTGCGCACAATGATGTATTTTATATTAATCATGAGTCAAGTACAAAGTAGGCGCTCTAGCCTTTAACATCTAGGCACGCTGGCCTAATTCCAAGACATAAGCATTCCAGCTTACAATACTCGCTCACCAGCCTATAATGCATATTATATACACAAAGGTTCGCTGACCTTAATATTGCATGCACTTAGTCACTACGCGTTGTATCCTCTGTCTTTAAGGTTGCGCGCACCATAGTTACTGTGCACAGTATTCAGAAATGTGTACATTACATCCATTTATTGCGCAGTATATGCGTGCACCATGCCATGAAAGGTGTATTACAAAAATGATGTCTAAACAACTCACTAGCTTAAATATACTTGGATTATATTTACATTTGGGTTCAACCGAGGGATATTATACCATGGCTGAAGAAATGACATCCTTGGATAAGAATGAGGCTTGGGATCTAGTGGATTCGCTGAATGGAAGAAATCCCATTGGAAACAAATGGGTATTTAAAAATAATTTTAGTGCAAAAGGAAAAGTGGAGAAATACAAAGCTCGGTTAGTAGCAAAGGGTTATTCCCAGGTTGAGGGAATTGATTTTGGTGATATTTTTTATCCTGTTGCCAAGTTAACCTCTATTATACTTCTGTTATTTGTTGCTCCTGCGTTTGATTTTAAAGTAGAACAGATGGATGTGAAGACATCATTCCTACATGGGGATCTGGAAGAAGAAATCTACATGAAGAAACAAGAAGGATTTGTTGTGAAGGGAAAGAAGGAGCTAGTATGCAAGCTGAAAAAGTCCTTGTATGGTTTAAAACAATCACCAAGAATGTGGTATCAAAAATTTGATATTTATATGTTGGGAATTTGCTTCACAAGAAGAAAAAAGGATCACCGTGTATATTTTAAATTAGTTGGTGATCATTTGATTTATTTGGTCTTGTATGTGGATGACATGTTGTTGATAGGAAACAACAAGGAGATTATCCAAGATGTGAAAACACAATTGTCCTCTAAATTTGACATGAAGGATCTTGGTGCTACAAATTACATTTTGGGCATGGAAATTAAAAGAGATAAAAAAAAATAGGAAACTCTGGTTAAATCAGAGAAAATATGTTGAGACAATATTGGGGAGGTTTAATATGCATGAATGTAAATTGGTCAGGATCCCTATTCCTGTAGGTGTAAAGTTATATGCAGATAAATGTCCCAAGAAACATGTAGAGGAGGAGGACATGTCTCATGTTCCATATGCGAGTGTAGTTGGTAGTTTGATGTATGAAATGGTCTGTACTAGACCTAACATTGCACATGCAATGGAAGTTTTAAGCAGGTATATGTCAAAATCAGGGAAGGAGCATTAGAAAAAAATAAAGAGGGTTTTCAGATATTTGTGTGGCACTGTTAGCTATGGTTTGTGCTACCAAGAAAGAACAAGATTGGAAAAAAGTGTTGGACATACATGGATTTGTGGATGCATACTATGCTGGAGATCTGGATCATAGGAGATCTACAAGCAGGTATGTGTTTAATCTATTTGGAGGAGCAATCAATTGGATGAGCAAAAGACAGTATGTAGTGACACTTTCAACTACATAAGTTGAATACATGGTAGCCACTCATGCAATAAAGGAAGTAGTATGGTGAAAAATATTATGTTCATGTATTGAGTTGGTACAACAAGATGTAAGGATAGATTGTGACAGTCAAAGTGCAATTTTTCTGGTGAAGAACCTAGCTTATCATTCAAAGACAAATCATATTGATGTTCAATATCACTTTGTGAGAGGCATGGTTGAAGAAAAGAAGGTGTTTCTGATGAAGGTGGACACTTTGATAAATTTTGCAGATTCATTAACAAAATATGTGAGCACTAAGAATTTCTGCTAGTGTAGAGGATCTATGGGCATTGCTTCCCTGGATTGTTCACTATGTAACCCTATAACCCCTTGTATGAAAAGAAAACAACAATTGGGAGAATGTTTGATATGTGTTATATTCTTTGCACAAATAGAAATAGCATCTACGTTGTTCTAGGTGCGTAGGAGGGTAAGAGGGGGGTTGTAGGGGAAACACCCCGAAAGAATTTTTTTTTCCTTTGTTTTCGTGTCCATATATGGGAGGTTTTCCGGCACATGGTTTTTTGCTGATAGTTTTCTATTTACAGTTAAGGAATTAGGGTTGTTGACAAATCCATGTCATTGGATTAGGTTTTGGATGTCATTGTATCCTATATGTATATTGTATTGTAAACAATGTATGATGTGAATGAATATAGAATATGTTGGTTTTCCCTATTTGGGTTTCTAGGGGAAAAATCTCTCTATAATGTGTGTACTTTCCATTGCATATTTTCTGTTGTTTTATTGAAAATTTGTTTACAATAAATTATTATAGAAGGTTAAAATTTACAAATTGATCCAATTGGGTACAGGTCTTTATTTTCTGCAATCTGTCTTATTGTTTTTTCTGATATGAAACTGTATTAGGTACAAGTTATGGGCACTGTTTCTACAACAATTGAATAATCAAGTGATATAATTTGATTGCAATCACCATAATTGTAGATATTTTTTGGTAATATTTTGAAGTTTGTAATGGATATTCCATTACTAGGTAGAATCTTTTGCTCATTTTTTTGAACAAGCTATGCAATGGCGATCAATACGATTGTTATCATTCCATTCTCATTTGTCATATTAGCATGCAGAATGCAACATGCCCTATTTTCTTTGTCGAAATAAGTGTTCTATATGACCATTAGCTCTCTGATGAATACTTGGAATATGTTATTACATACATAGGACACATCTCTTAGTGGTGATTGTACTTTGTTGAGATACACTCTTGGTATTACTTGTTCAACATATTTTATGGTATGTGGTATGGTACAAGTTTGATGATTGATATGGTATATGAGATACATTTCATGGTTGATGTATGGTACACGTTTGGTAAATGATTTATGCACTTGTTATTATATATGATTGATGCACTTGTTTTGGTACATAGTTGATGCACTTGTTATGGTACATGGTTAATGCACTTGATGGTACAGGTTGATGCATTGTACATGATGGTACATGGTTGACACACATATCTTATGATGGTATTTGGTGATGTTGGATCATTCTTGGTTGAGGCATGTGTTTGTTGGAAATCCATTTGAGAGGTTTCTTTGATATATGATCCATGTGAGAGGATCTGATTGAGTATTAGTGATAGTGACAATGACAGTGATAGTATCAGTGACAATGGTACTGACAATGGTAATAACAATGGAAGTGACTGAGACAAAGATAGTGACAGAGTTGTAACATAGTTTGTCATAGTGGTAGAGTCTGTGAAATTTGGTCTACATTTATATTTCAAGGGAGTAGGATGGGTCTAGGAAAGGGGGTTGTAGCCTCCTTCCAGTTGGATCCATAGAAATAGGGAGTTGGATCTTCCTTCAGGTTGGATCCCAAGAACTAGGTGGTTGTATCCACCTTTCGGTTGGAGTCAAAGAACCTATGGGGTTGTAGCCTCCTTATGGTTGGAGCCATAGAATCATGGAGTTATATCTTCCTTCAGGTTGGAGGCTGAGAATTAGGTGGTTGTAGCGACTTTCCAGTTGAAGCTGGAGAACCTAGTGGGTTGTAGCTTCCTTCTGGTTGGAGACACAGAATCAGGGAGTTGTATCTTCATTCAAGTTGGAGCCTGAGAATAGGGGTTTGGAACCTCCCTCCAGTTGTATATGGATAATTGAGAAGTTGGTGCTTCCTATGAATGAATTCTTGATATATATAAGAAATCATTATGTGGTTTTATCCCATTTAAGTTTCCACGTAAATATTGGTGTACTATGTTCTTTATGTGATGTTGATGTGATGTTTCTTATGTTTACATGCTTATGATATATTTATTGGATTCATTCATAGATGATACAATGATGATATACTTCTAAACACTATTGGTAAAGATACAGAATTTATATTGTTCTTAAAAGTGGAACAATTGCTCATTACTGATTCACCCCCCCTCTCAGTAATCCAACAATTTGTATTAGAGTGGGTCCTTAAAGAAGAAATTTAAGCACTAGAAGTAGATCATGGATTACATTAAGATTGGGGTACCATAGTTTGATGGTCATTACTATCCCTACTAGAGCAGACGAATGAAAACAAATCTACAGGAAGAGGGATATGATGTTTGGCACTTAGTTGTTGTAGGACATAATGCTTCAAAGAAACCAAAGACTATAGCCAATAAATAATTAAAGAAGAAAAAAAACATAACAATGGATCTCATCATGGAAGGACTATGTGATTCAACAAAGGACAAAGTAGGTAAATTCTCACTAGCTAAAGAAATTTGGGATAAACTACATAATATCATTTTTCTACCATCGCAGAGTTAGATTTTGCTAAAGGAGATGGAGGTACAAAAAAAGAATAAAGATTCTCATCATGTCAGAAAGATTAAGAAGAAGAATATTCTGAAGTATATGAAATCAACAGAGGTGATTTATTTTGTTTTAATTGTGAAAAGCACAAACATCTTGAAGATGAATTCCCTTATTTGAAATTGAAAGTGATAAGACAGAAAATCCAAATGAAATAGAAGCAGAATTGATTAGGGTTTTAGATGAATTAAATAAGGAAAGAGATGAAAATATATCACTATTGATGAAACAAATGGAAAGTGTTCAAATATTTGAACAATCCTAGCAGGTCATCAAGAATTTAAGATCTCACCTAGAAGAAGCCAGAAAGATTGAAGAAAATATTGAAGGTCAAAAGAAGTATTTGGAAGCCAAAATAACATAACAGAAGGAAAAAGACGAAAAGAGAGAGAAGATATTGACATATCATCGCAAGGAAATAACTAATGATTTGAACTAGCTTGAGGTAGAGTTTGGTCAAGAAGAGAGAATACTTGAAGAAGAAATAATTGCATTGAAGATCCAACTTGAAGAAGAAAAGAGGATAGAAGAAGTCATGAAGATTTAGATGATGAATAAAGAAGAAGAGGTTGAGAAGATTGAAGAATAAGTTGTCACATTGAGAAGTAAAATCATCAATCTCAGCAAGAACGTTGAAAATACAGAAACATCCACATCAACAATAAAGAATGAAGAGAAGCATTCCAGGGTGCCAGAAAAGAAAAATGAAGAAACGAGTAAGAGTTCTGCAGAAGTACTCAAAGGAAGGAATCATGGTCAACAAGAATCAAATAAGAATAATAGAGATACATATTCAACAATACCTACCACGTTCAGGAAACAAAGAAGATTCAATGATAATGAAGGGATCCTCAGAAGAAAAGATCATGGTAAACCAAGTGAAGAATTTAGAAGGACTACACCACAAAGAAGATCATTCACTTCTAGGTATGTAAATTTATTTTATGGTCACTATTTTTATTGTACTAGCTTTGGACATAAGGTTGCATATTGCAGGGCTCATGAAAGAAATGTTCGAGCAATGAAAACTTACATGGACCCACATGATATTGAATGTTACAAATGCCATAACTATGGACACATAACTCGTGATTGTAGACGCATTATGGATACTTGTATGTAAGAGAACATTGATATCAGATATAAGAAGGTTATGAAAAGAAAACAAGAACAAGAAAAGGAAGATTTAATGGATGAAGGACACCCAGAAGTCATACTCCCAGGATTGAAAATAGTACAAGAAGAAGACAAATCTATAAGGAAAACAAAATATTTCAGATACAGGAAGGTTTGGAGAAGGAATGAAAAACACGAAGAAAAAGTGAATAAATACAAGGTCCCAGATATCACGGGATTTGCAATAGCATGAGAGAGAAAATAAGAGAAGGTAAATAAAGAACAAGTTCAAGAGATTGTACTTTCAGGAATTGTAGTGCGAGATCAATCCATAGGAAAAAAGGAAGAACTTAGAGTTCATAAATATGATGAGTCTACATATGAAGAGGAATATTACTCTGCATTAGAGAAAGTATTTTTTTTATCCATCCGGCTTGGAGACTCCCAGTAAATATGACTTTTGAATAGGGAGAGTCAGTACAGTAGCTACTACAAATAAGAGAACCACCCTTCGAGCAACATGAATTGTTTGCAGAGATATATTCATAGCAGTTAGATAGTAGAAGTACAAAATGACATATTGATCACAAAGGTGTCAGTTGGAAGTTACACAAGAAGAATTTTATGATCGTATTCAAGCAGAGAGATATTAAGTACATGTTATTCTAGACATGCAGAGTTTGATGAGTAGATATATCATATCAAGAAACATATTTGATTCAAAGTAGTATTTGTACAATGATAGATGGGTTAGCATTGTGGACAATTGAGTAGCAGAGTTATGGACAATTTGTGACATCTGGTCAAGGATTGATTCATAGATTCACATATCGGTTCAGAGATTGGTTCACATATTGATTTAGAGATTCACATATTGGTTCAGAGACTGATTCAGAGATCAATTCAGAGACAATTGGATTATTATGATAAAGGAATATTTGAATTCTTTAACTTTGAATGATCTTTATATATGTCGTGAATTACATGAGGAAGCACCAATGGACAATGAACAACACTGGAAGAGAGGAAAGGAAACATTTCATAGGTAGCTCTAAATATTATAAGAAGGAAAATCATCAGAGAGAGAGAAATGAATATCAATAGCATGTAGATAGGGGGAGACATACCCACAGGGGGAGTTACTCCTTTTCCCATGGTTAGCTTAAGTAGGTACAATATCAAGAGTAGACATATCGATAGGGGGAGTTAATCCTTTGTCAAAGGGTGAGAGATAAATAAAGTCATGACAATGGAGAGATAAAGGTAGTGCAAACATGGGTATTATCCCTAGGGAGAGTTTAGTAAGGGGGAGAAGCCCCAAAGGGGGAGATATACCTAGAGAGATACCCTTTTCCATTGATGTTAAAGGGGGAGAGTGATAAACATTGATGAGAAATGATGGTCACGGAGAGAGTTTAAGCATGAGTGTTTCCATGTCTAAGTGTTTCCATCAATGCTGGTGTTTCCATCCATTACAAAGGGGGAGATTGTTGGAAAGTTGGTTTATATTGATGGACAAATGGTTTGGATAGTTGGTTGTCATTGATGTCAACCCTTGGAGAGTGATCTTGGAGATTGATGTCAACCCTTAGAGATTGATGTAAACCCTTGGAGAGGTCCATATATTTTGGATAGTTGATTGACATTTGTATGATCATGATTGATGATGAGTTCATTTGGTGCATTTGATGTAGTCTACATGCAGCCCTAGAGGTGTGGTTATGGGAACCAGAGTTTATTGAGGAATAATGACATGAAGGAAAGTGAAATTGTAGGTAAGACTATCATATATGGATAGTACATGTCATGCCATTTTTAGTGATAGGTGGTACACCACATGGATCATCATGGTTGAGGAGTACTTATGGCCTTGTGAATACGGAAGCCCCAAAGAATGGTAAAAAATCCCCTAGTTGGTTACAATTAAATGAATGAAAGGATAAAGTGGTTGTAAATTTTATTTTTACGAATCCCTAAAGTTAAGGATAGTGGTCCCAAAGTGTTCAAGAATCCCTAAAGTTAAGGAAAGTGGTCCCAAAGTTAAGGAAAGAGGTTACTTAGAAAAAATATAAATACACCTCAAGAAGTCTCTCATAAGTACATTACATATACAAAAAATTTCATTGAATATCTATCTAATTGATCAAGTGATTCCTATATGGGGTAACCAAGGATATATGAGGCATTTTTCAGAGGGAAGATGAAGTAAAGAAGGTCAAAATTCTAGGGGAGTATGAAGTCTTGTGAGGATGTTTTCTAAGACATATCAAAGTACTTGTGGTAGAAATTCAGCTTCTGGGTTGTTGTAATTTGGGAGATACATTCTATGGAAGATAAGGTTTTTGGCCAGTCCTAGAACTAGTCTCAAACAAGTGTTTTGGGTAAACAATTCATACCTTATTCATATAAGATCCAAATTTAGTGAGACCAAATTCATTGGATATGTTACAATAATTAGTATGTTTGGTGTGATATTAAAATCTAGATATTAAATATTTTGTGCATGGAATTCTCTACAAGGTCGCTCTCTAGAATAAGCCATAATTCAGCAAGGTCTACCTTTTTTGGTATAAATATCTTTTGGGGATGTTCCAAGTAGTGAAACTTTGAGGAATTATAGAGAAGATATTGAAGAATATTTTGTACAATTTTAAGACCTTTATTCATTAAAGGTACATAGTTATTCTTGTTGAAAGTTAGTGTTTATGATTGTTGACATAAACTTACTATGATGGTCTCTCATGTATTTACTTTCTTGCTGGATTCCTTTTATTGTCTTCATTAATGGTTATAGGAACCGTCTAAACTGTTTCTTTCCCCTCGTTGGTCAATTTTTCGATAACTTTCTTGAACCGCTCTTCAATATAATTTTTCATTGGTGCCACATTTATTTCTTGCTAGATTTTGATGTTGAATAACTCTCCCTCCAAGTCTCTAAAATCAAGGGAAATATCATGTAATTCTTCCTCAATGTCCTGATTCTTTGCGGAATAGTCCACTAGCCAATTTTCTATGTTTTTTTCATTTTATTCAAGTATACCATAAAACTTTTCAATTGATAACCTGTTAAAAATCTCAGCTTGTTCATCAAATTGTTGCTTTGTTAGGAACATTGAGTTGATGATTAACTTGGGGTATTGCACTTCATTAGTGATTCCACCTAGGTCTATCTCTATGAGCCTCTTGAATAGTTATTCCCTCTTTGATATATCTTGGTTGTATGATTGAACAATATTATGCAATTTTTTAATCTTTTCTTTCTAGCACACGTTTAACTGTTTTATCAGAATTGGGGAGGGAAGATCCTGCTCTCTTCTCCTTAGTTTCGTCATGTTGGAAAAATTGTTTCCAAAGGGTAGTAAAACATCAAGGTGATAACCTTCTTCATTTTTCAGGTCAGATTGCAAATATTCGTGGAAGGCATGCGTCGTCGATCCAAAAGAAACAATGTTTTTTTAAACTTCCCATGCCTCTGTGATCAATGCCATTCTTTTATTAAAATTTATTTCCACATAGATTTTGGTTGATGTAAGTAGCCTTGAATATCCTTTCAATTTAGTAGTGGGTGTGGTGGGTCTGACTGTTGTCAAAGGACTGGCAAGAAGTGGAAGAGGCATTAAGGTGTCTTCTAGGTCCTTGATCCTTTCTTTCAACTACGTGTTTTCTGCTTCAATACCATCATTGGAGTCATCCAGAGCATCCCAGGTTGCTCTGTGAATTTTGGAAATATGAGAAGGCCACATATCTCTCAGGTCAACCTCTGAACGAGATTTTACCTTCTTATTCTTCATATCACCATTTTCAATAATCAATTTCTTGGATTCCCTGTCAAAGACAATGCTCTTCTTCATTGAAGGTATTAGTCTCAATGATTTCCAATGATGAATTATGATGGGTCATATTTCCCATCTGATCTATGGTGGGAATTTTTTTATCGATATCTGCCTTGAGCTCCATGTCTTCAAGGGAGAATATATTGATGTCACTTTTTATGTGTTCGTATTATTCCTCTTGCACAACATTTTCCTCTTTTTTATCAGAGGAAGCTTGTGCGAGCTCTCAATTTTTTCCGAAGGGCGATTTTTTTCTCCTTCATCACCTGAAATACTGTTGGTAAATTTTCTAGTCGGGTGGGCCATTGGAGCATTGCTCCAAGATGTGGTAGTTTTAGGAGTAAAATTTGGGGACCGTGTGCTCTTGTCATTGCGACCCTTTCCTTTCTTCTTGTAAAACTCATTAGTACTAAGCATTGTTTCCAATTCATTAGCATTGTGAGCAAGAGATCCTATGTTGTTATCTTCTTCTTCACTCATAATAACATGAATAAATAAATTCTTGAATCCTACTCCCAACATATGTTCCACGAAAATTCCATTAGGGTCAAACCCCTTTATCTTTTCAACATATTTCAGATTCACATTGTGGAAGTGGTTCGCAAACTCATCGTTTTTTTTTTATATTCTTGAATATAAAGTCTCCAATTTTACAAGGCAAGGGTATGAATTGCTTTTATCGTTTCTCATGGAAAAAGTGCAGCCATAAATTATACTACCTTTCTACTTCAGTGATAGATTTTTTATCAGATACATGGTGTGGAAGAAAAGAGGGATTTTCCTTGGAACCAAAAATCCTGATAACATTATGATTTTCCGTATGCTCTAATGTCCCCTTTTTATCCAATAATTTATTTTGCTGGTTAGATATCCTGGTGGTGTCTTTACCAAACAATAGTCCTTTGAAAACTGAAACGAAAACATTGTAAACCTCATAAAAATGTAAAGAAACCTTGTTTCTCCACAATGCTTGGTACCTGAAGGTAACTTGATCAATTTCATAGTTCATCCTCTTACAGATAGAAAATTTTGGAAATTGACAACAATATGCTATTACAAACACAAAATAAGAAACCATGTAGATTTTCTTGTCCTTTTTGTATTGTGACAACCGGGAGGATATTTCAATGGAAATATATTTTCCCCAATCGAAAATAGATTTCTCTTTAACTATAAATATAAAATATAAAGAATCATTCAGGAAATGGTGGCGGTGCTTTCTTGGCCTGTCATCCTAGTAAAAAACTAAGCAATTTATCGAAAGGGGTTTTTAAACAAGTCAACCTAAATCCTGGTAATGTCTTCTGTGACATCCACTAGATTCTCCAAGAACTTAGGAAAGAGGTCTAGGTCATTGTAATTCCTTTTAAGGAAATCCTTGCAATCATATCCTTTGAAGGTAAGTTTTGGTTCAGGGAGATTCAAAATGTTACAAAATATTATGGTGAAAGAGAGATGGGGGAACGATCCTAGAGTTTTATGATTCACTGACTCAGTACGTATTTCTCAACGCACCATGAAACTAGTTCCTTTCATTTGAAAACCTCAAGTACAGACCCTACACAAGCAATTCCATATGTCCATATAACTTCTTTTTCAGCAGAGGGAGATGAATAGTAATAATATTCTCTGGACCACTGAAAGTTCTGGTCTTCACACCCAAAAATATTCAAAGTATCACCATAGAACTATCGTCCAGTTGTTTCTTCCATAGGTTGACAAGAGTTTTCCTTTAACCAGATAATACTTGAAATGAACTCTTGAGATAGATAACAATAATATAATCTTCGGAAAATCTTGCTTTAATGCAGTTTAATGGGAAATCTCCTTGATCCCTTTGCTCATTAATGATGATCTTTACAAAACCTACATAATGAGTTATTACCATTAAACCATACTTAAATGCGTATTGGGAAAAGCACAAAGTTGGCGGGGTCGTGCGAGAGCAATTTGAATTTTGGAAATTTTGTGAACCCTCCAGCCTGCGGTTGCGAACAATCGAAAATAGGCCAAGTGTTGCACTGTGGTTGGTCAGAATCAATACAAGAGAAATGAGATAGTTAGGATCTCAACACCTATGACAAGTATGAAGTTCATAATGTAGATCACATATCTTTGGGTGGAAAATGGATATCGATGAACTTGGAATATGAAATCTTGAACCCGTGATCCTGCGGTTGCAAAAAATGGTCAAGTACATAATAAAAAGACAATCGGTTGGAATCATTATATGGGAATATGGATGTAGGTGAGGATCCACGAACCTGCGAACCCATCATTTTTTAGGAACAACTAAGTATAGTAACTAGAAAGGGAAAATATAAGGGAGAAATGAAAAGGGGAATGAGGGTACGTATAGAAGGGGGAAAAGAAATGGAAAAAATAAGTTGGGAATATAGAAAAGGGGATGAAAATTTTGGAAGAGGGAATTTATCTCAATAGTGACTAATCCAAAAGCTAGTCTCATGAGACTAAGGTAATGTTTTATGAAGATTTTATTCTCTTGTTGCTAAAGTTGAGGAGGGTCTGCAGGTCTGTGATCACATACATCGGGTCTGTTATAGAGTTACAAGTATGTTTATATGCATGTTTTTAGGGTTACATGTTGTTATGGTGAATGGCATTATTGATACATATCATGAGTGATATGGTATATGGTTGAGGTAGATGGTTTGAGGAGCATGTTGGATATTGGGTAAATTTTTTGAGATACATTTTGGTATATGTATGAGTCACTTATTGGTGATCTATATACATTCTTGGTACACATTTCACACATATTATTAGCATATGGTTGATGCACATTTCATGGTATATGGTACATGTTGGGTGAGATACATTGTTGACACACTTCTTAGTTTATGGTACAAGGTGTATGGTTGTTGTGTTAATGGTCTACCATTGATATTGATACATTATTGAGATATACACTTGGAATATGGTAGTACACACATAGGATATGATATCTCTTAGTGGTGATGGTACTTGGTTGAGATACACTCTTTCTATTACTTGTTCAACATATCTTATGGTACATGGTATAATACATGTTTGGTGCTTGATATGGTATATGAGATATATTTCATGGTTGATGTATGGTACAGGTTTGGTACATGATTGATGTAATTGTTATTGTATATGATTGATGCACTTGTTTTGGTACATAGTTGATGCACTTTTTATGGCACATGGTTGATGCACTTGATGGTACAGGTTGGTGCATGGCACATGATGGTACATGGTTGAGACACATATCTCGTGATGGTATGTGGTGATGTTGGACCATGCTTGGTTGAGGCTTGTGTTTTTTGGAAATCTAGTTGAGAGGTGTATTTGATATATGATCAATGTGAGAGGATTTGGCTGAGTATCAGTGATAGTGGAAATGACAGTGAAAGTATCAGTGGTAGTGGCAGCGATAGTGACAGTGAAAATATCAGTGACAGTGGCAGTGATAGAGACAGAGATAGTGACACATTTGTAATAGATTTTGTGACAGTAGTAGAGCCCATGATAGTTGTTCTACATTTATATTTTAGGTTTGTAGGACATGGAAAGGAAAGGGGGTTGTAGCCTCCTTCCAATTGGATCTAGAGAATTAGGAAGTTGGAGCTTCCTTCAGGTTGGAGCCTGAGAACTAAGTGGTTGTATCCATCTTCCGGTTGGAGACGAAGAACCTAGGGGGTTGTAGCCTCCTTCTGGTTTGAGACACAAAATCAAGGAGTTGTAGCTTCCTTCAGGTTGGATCCTGAGAATTAGGTGGTTGTATCCACTTTCCTCTCAGAGCCGGAGAACCTACGGGGTTGTAGCCTCCTTCTAGTTGGAGCCACAAAATCAAGGAATTATAGCTTCCTTCAGGTTGGAGCCTGAGAATAGGGGTTTCGAGCCTCCTTATAGTTGTATCTGGATAATTGGGAAGTTGGTGCTTCCTATGAATTAGTTTTTTATATATATAAGAAATCATTTCGTGGTTTTCTCCCATTTGGGTTTCCACATAAATACTAGTGTACTGTGTTATTGATGTGATGATGTGATGCTTCTTATGTTTACATGCTTATGTTATATTTATCGGATGCATTGATAG
This sequence comes from Picea engelmannii, assembly GCA_009831015.1. NCBI lineage: Eukaryota > Viridiplantae > Streptophyta > Pinopsida > Pinales > Pinaceae > Picea > Picea engelmannii. Next base: position 383,361 of record ML789763.1, on the reverse strand, counting down.
ATGATACATTGATGATATACTACTAAACACTACTGGTAAAGATAAATAATATATGTTGTGCTTAAATGTGGAATAATTAATCATTATTGATTCACCCCCCCTCTCAGTAATCCAACATTGTCGACGTTGATGTGATGTTCTTATTATTAACTGGTGGCACCATCCACATATGGGTTTATTAATATGACCTCTGAGCCGACTACCTAAATCCTTTCCAAGTTTTCCCCATGGTGGCATAGTCTAAACATTATATGCTTAATTGACATTTTCACCTGAATTTCCTGATCGAAATCTAGGAAAATTCACAATTTTATGTTGTTTAAATTTCATTTCTGAATGCATAAATGGATTCAACATCCTGAGAAACCCCTCAAGAACTCATATTACACAGAATTAACCATTGAACGAGCTACTTATTATGGCATGGATTACTGTTCCTTCGTTATACAAAGGGTAACTCTGGGACAAGGTAGAACCGGTTAAGACTAGCCATCATATGACTTCAATGGTCACATTAACCAACATATGAATTGAAATGCGTTAGTTGCCAATCTGGAGACACAATTGATATGGGTCAATTACTGTCCATCCTTCCCATATCATGCAAACTTTAATATATACTATGTTCATTCATTAATCTGTGTACTTAACAATCATAACTCTTGTCCATTCAACTTTAACTGATTTTTGGAGGCAGAGTGGGCATAATGAGCCCACAATAGAATTTTTTAGCCCCCATAGCAGGGATAATTGACGTCTATATTGAAACAACGTGGGCATAATTAGCTCGCACCAGACATTTTTAGCCCTCATAACAGGCATAATTGACATCCTGATTAATACATGGACATAATAAGCCCTTGATGGATTTTTTTATCCCCCTAGCTATCATAATTAAGGCCCAATTAGGTACCAAATACACCCATAAGACAAAACATTGCTGACATGGAAGTGCCACATGGGTTCCATAGAGGTAGGCCATGGAGTAGTGGTGGGTCAATATGGTGATGTCAGTGGTCATGAAAATCATCGAATATGAGTTAGATGTACGATGAATACTAATATAAGTCGTATGTCCGACGAACATTGGGGGACCAAGGAAAAAATATAACAAAATTTTAAGAATTTGTGGGTAACGTATTACGGTAAGGTGGATTTTTTCCATAACGTTAGAACACCAAGTCAGATTTCAACACCATATGTAGTAGTGATGGAATCTCTAGGGAGTTCATCCTCCCAAATATTTTATGGTTCTTGGCTCTTTTTGAGGTCATTCAAATATCTACGAATAATCTTTTTATAAACCCCGTGAATCTAGAAAAAACATAACTTTTCTTGAATATTCTTTTCAAAACATTGAACTGTGGAGACTCTGGTTCCTCAATCGGATCTAAAAAAAGGTCTCAGATACTTTGAAAATAATATGTTCCCCATTATAGTTGCCAAAATTTTGATTTTTATATTGGTCAGGATCCAAACAACAATCTCACGAGGATATAAATATTTCTATTTTTTTATAGAGGTGGTACTCCTCTTTGGATTAAATGTTGGAAGATTCTTTGTATGGTTCTACAATGAATGTAAAGTGTTAATTCTAAAGAGAAAAACCTGAAATATCTTCCAAGAAATCTCATATATGAAAATGTACAACCCTTATATATATAGTTATACAAATACACATCAAATCATTTAAATAAAATAATGGATAAAGTGTGTCACTAGAAATTTGTGTCTACAAGGTTTCAGAATCTCCCTCCAACAAACATTCTTTCTTTCTTGTAATATAAAATGAACTTGGAATTTGCTATGACTTTTTCAAGATGAAGAAATGGATAGGTATTCAAATAACTTTAATGACAACTTCATTATTACTCAAAAATGATTTTTATAGACAATACATTTGAAATCACATGATTTCAATTCAAGTATGAGAAATCACTAATGTAATACCCCAAAATATTTCTTTGCAAGAGAAATTTATAAAAATAACCCAATATGACAAGCTCAATAGTGTTTGGAACAAGATAATTGAAATAAATTTAAAAATATTCCAATGACAATCACATGAACTAAAATAAACCACATTTATTTTTTACAAGTAGATATCTCTCTCCTTTGGAACTTAAATGTTACAAGATTATTGGATATTTCTAGACAAAGAATTGCTCAAACTCAAATCTTCATGTTTCACATACATTCATGGAAGATTTGATGGAAAGAAACAGAGAAGAACAAGATGTAGAGAGACAAGTTTTAGAAGGCCATTATGCCGAATCTTGGAAAGATAGATCTTTTCTTCTTGCAGACTCTTCACCATTGTAGAAACTTTTGACTACCAACCCCAATGATGGTGCCTTGTCTTTCCCTTTTAAAAAATGCTCTTGAAGTAGTTAGAGTTTGTCTTTCTAGAAATTTTCAGGATTTCTTTTTGGAGTAAATAACTTTTGATTTTTACCTCATTGAATTCTCATTAATGACTTTAAGTCATTGAAATTTGTGCCTCCAAGTAGGGCCCACTTATTCCTTTAATAATGCTTATTTAAAAACTTTATTTTCAAGTTTTCAAGTTGACTTTCTTTGACAAAAGTGGAATGTGTTTTAAATTTTTAGCATGATTTTCAATCTATTAGCCATGGAAACCACACTATAAGTAGTATTTATCTTCCCATATTTCTAAAAAGTCTTCGTGATCATGATTTGGAGTTCTATTTCTCAATTTATAGCCTTGGGAAGTTGAGGTTCCAAACACATTTATGAGAAAAACATGAAAACAAAGCTGATTTTTCTTTCAATTCATAAGATAATTATAGTCAAATTAATCCCTTGAATCCTATCCTAGTTTCTTACTTCTTGAATTACCTTTCCAACGAGTTATGTTTTACCCAAAATGGACAACTGGATCTTGAGTTATGAACTTTTGAAGATCGTTTCTTTGCAGTCATCCATCAAATTCGTGGATCAATCCTAGCCCTTCATTAAAATTCTGGCTTTTAAAAGAAATTTCAGTCCCACATGCATTTTGGTCATGAGTTTTTAAGTGTTTATAATGAAAAATTTATTATAGTCCTCATGTGGAACAAAGGAGATATTGGCACAGTGGCAGACCTAGGGTTCAATGCTTCAACAATGCACCAACAAAACCCTAACTATTGACCCTTTTGGCAACACCTGCAAAGTAGATGTAGTCTCACTCGAGGTAGAGGTAGGGGGTGTTGGCATGTTTTCAGACAGAGTTAAAGTATGTGTGTTTGTCATTGATGGTGAATATAACCACGATCAGATGGCGAAGATCAACATGATCAGTAGCGTAGCGATAATGGAAAGATCAAAACTGTAATCTCAGAAGGAGGAAAACAGTCAAAGCACGACAAAGGTTTCATTTCGGATTTTCGCAGATCGGGAAATCCAAATCAAAGAGGTTTGAACTCGCGATAACAATCCTGACCGTTGGAGTCATAGGACACGTGGCAAGCAATTGGAATTTCGCTGACTTGCACATTGGAGGAGTCAATGGAGCATGGTGTGGGAACTCGCAATATGCGAGATCACGAAAAGATATGGATCGTCGAATCATCGATATCATGGAGCGTTGATCAGGCATGACGAAGGCCCGTGAAGTTGCGAAATCGTGATAAGATCTTGACCATTGATCCAAGAGGGACATGTGGTGAGGGATTAACGTTTCACTGACTGGAAAGTCAAAGGAGCAAAGTGATCGTTTGATTGGCAAGTGGTCATATCTCGTGGTCACATTGTCGAGAGCTGGAGAGCAGAGCTAGAGAAGCTAAGCTCTATTTCAGAGTTCGTGACATGGAGAGTCGAGAGGACTCATCACAGAATACTCGAGATGTGAAAGTACAAAATGCATTTTCGAATAAGGTTGTGGTCATAGCCGGTGGTTACATTTGTAGAATATGGAGGAAGAAGCTAGCGGTGTTAAGCTCCATCTCGGAGTCTCGACGATCGCGACTTGGAGTATCGAGATCCTTCATCACAGGAATCGCGATATGTGAGATCGTGATGAAATATGGACTGTCGTATCATTGGAGATCTCGACCGTTGATCAGGGTTGATAAAGTTCATAAGTTCACGAAATACGAAGCACCTTTTGGCACAACCTATGGTCACCATCGGTGGTCATGTGAGGGGAAGAAGCTAGAGGTGCTAAGCTCCATCTCGGAGTTTCTGTGATCGCGACTTGGAGTGTTGAGACCCTTCATCACAGGAATGCCGAGATGAAAAATCATGAAATTCAAATTCTGTTTAGCGCTCGGTCATAGCTAGTGGGCATATGAGATAAATGCAAAATCCTGCAGATTTAATCCAACGGTACTGGTTAATTGGAAAATTGATCGAAGGGTTACCGTTTCACCTCACAGGTAATCGATTAGTTATGATTCAGTTAGTAGAACTGAATCATGATTATTGGATGGTTGGCGATTCATTTGCTGATGCATTTTCTTGGAGATTCAAGGTGTAACTGAATAGGTGGTATAGGATAAAATGGAGACGCAATGACTGTGGATGGTTGGTTGTTCTGAATGAAAAGTGAGTTGAACTGTAAGAAAGGGAAAATTACAGTATGCACAGTGTGAGACCGATAGTATGCACAGTGTGAGATAAAACTCAGAGATGAGTAACAAATGAGGAATAGACAGAAGAAAGAGAAGAATTGCAGAACAACTTGAAGCAGTGCAGAATTGCAGAACAAATAGAGGAAGAGAAGAATTGCAGAACAACTTGAAGTAGAGCATAATTATAGAACAAACAGATGAAGAGAAGAATTGCAGAACAACTTGAAGAAAATAAGAATTGCAGAACAAATAGAGGAAGAGAATACATGTAGAACAACTTGAAGCAGAGAAGAATTGCAAAACAGACAGAGGAAGAGAAGAATTGCAGAACAGTTAGAAGCAGACCAGATTTACAGAACAATGAAGAAGTGGTAAGAATTGATTTATTCGTGTTGTTGGTTATTCAATCATTTATTTATAATAAGGAAGGTAGGGTGGTTCTAGGGAGGACTGTGGTCCTCTGATATTCAAGTTGGTTCTTGAATATTGGGAGTTGTAGCTTCCATCTAGTTGTGGCTAGAAAACAGGGTGGCAGGGTGGTGCTTGGGAAAACACATAGTTTTCTATATGCAAGTTGGTTCTTTTATAAGTGGAAGTAGGTGCTTCCATATAGTTAGTGCTAGAACACTCAGGGAGTTGGTGCTTCCTTCTAGTGGGTGCTAGAGAAACCAGAGAGTTGGTGCTCTCAAAAAAGTTGGTTCTTGTATAAGTGGAAGTAGGTGCTTCCATCTAGTCGGTGTTGGAACACTCAGGGAGTTGGTGCTTCCTTCTAGTCGGTGCGAGAGAAACCAAAGAGTTGGTGCTCTCAACAATTTGGAGCTTGTAAAATAGAGGTAGTAGCCTCACATTGAGTTGGTGCTCAAACATAGATGATGTACATAACTTAAAAGACTGCCTATCATTTTGAAGAAGAAGAGGTTTTCTCCATTTATGGGTTTCCTCGTGAAAATCTGTCTCTGTGTATATCTTATGTGTGATTGATGCTCATTATTTATGTTGTCCATATGTTGTATAATATTGATGATCACTTGAAGAAATATTAAGAATGGTTTAATAGACTTACAATTGTTTAAGCACAATAACAACTGATTCACCCCCCCTCTCAGTTGTCTTAGTAATTTCAACAATTGGTATCAGAGTTGGTTCCTTTTATTTAAAGGTAGATTTGTAAGCTTAAACATGACAAGTCATGAAGGGAATTCATCCAGTAAGCCTCCTATGTTTGATGGAACACATTTTTCCTTTTGGAAGGTTAGAATGAAAACATACCTAATGGCCTTAGGTGCTGATGTTTGGGATGTAGTAGAGACTGGATATACAATGCCTGTTGTGTTGGCTTCCAAGGATGATAAGTTAGAATTTAGCTTTAATGCTAAGGGAATGAATGCTATCTTGAATGGACTTGCAGAATCTGAGTTTGTAAAGGTGATGCATCTTCAAACTGCCAAAGAAATGTGGGATAAACTTATTAGCAGCTATGAAGGAAATGAGAAAGTAAAAGATGCCAAACTTCAAACATTTAGGTTGAAGTTTGAACAACTAAAGATGAATGAAGATGAAACAGTTAGCAAGTATTTTTAAGAGTTGAAGAACTTGTGAATGCCATGAAGGGTCTTGGTGAGAAGATTGAAGAATCAATTTTAGTTCATAATATTTTAAGATCTTTGCTTGATAAATTTAATCCAAAAGTCTCTGCAATAGAAGAACTAAATGATATTAAAACTCTATCCATTGATCAAATCCTAGGAACTATAACTGCATATGAAATGAGAATCAACAAAGATAAATCCATTACTAGAGAAGCATCTTTTAAAGAAGACAAGAATACTGATTCAGATTTAGATGATATTGAGGCAAAATTTGTGAGAAGGTTAAAGAAAGGATCAAGAAAATATCAAGGCAATATTCCCTTCAAATGTTTTAACTGTGGTAAGATAGGTCATTTTGCATCTAAGTGTCCCCATCATAAAAAGGACCAGAACTCTGATGATGAAAAGAAGTACAAATTCAAGAAATATAGTAAAAAGAAAAGTTTGTGTGCAAATAATGACAATTCCTCATAAGACATAGATAGTGATTCATCATGTGAAAACAAAGTGAATGATTTTATGCTTATGGCTATGGGAGATTTTGATGATGAACACACATGAGGTGAAATGGATGATGAAGAAGCTATGGTGGATATGGAAGGTGAATTAATCAGTGCTTTGGAAGAAATTGACAGACTCAGATGTAATAAGAGAAAACAAAAACAATTGTTGAAGCAGTTTAAAACGAATAGTGAAAAACCTGATGAAAATTTTTCTCTACTAAAAGTGGAGTTAGAAGAGGCAAATAAAATAGAAGACATACTGAAACAACATTTGTCAGAGAAGAAAGCGAGGTGTGAATCCTTAGAAGAAGAGATAGTAAAAACCAGAAAAGAAATGAAGAAGTTTAAGGGATTGTATCACCAAAATCTTCCAAGTATTAAAGCCTCAGAAGGATTAACCTCCATTCTAAATCAGCAAAGAAACACAAAGTTGAAAGCTAGCTTGGGGTATGAAGAAGGATCAAGTAGTGATCATCCAAGTAATACAGAACCTATCAAGTTTGTCAAATCCTCAAACATTGACAACAATCACTCTACAGAAACAAAGAAAGAAAATCAACCACCAAGAAGGATTGAAAGAAAAAGTACCAGAACTCAATTTGTAGATCAGAGAGATTATCGGCATGAAAGAAATTGACCTCCTCAAAGAAGACAAACTTTTTCAAGGTACAAAGATTTTTTATATGGTTATTGTTTTTTATGCTCTAATTTTGGTCACAAAGCTCTAAACTGTTCTTTAAGATTTAGATATGGACAATCAAGATATTAAATGAATAACCATCTTCCACAACAAAGATCGATACAACCAAGCAACAAAAAACCTCAGACTATAAATTATGCGATGGCTGGGAAAAGGACACAGGTTAAGCATAACAATAGTTATGAGCATAAAAATCGTTATGATCTATTATTTAGTGAACCAAAATGTTACATATGTCATAACTATGGACATAAAGCTGCAGATTGTCGCTTAAAGAATTTTAAGCTAGATTCGAATCCCACTGTTGAAAATTTCAAGATTTAGAAGAAGAAAGAAGATGACAAGTGTAGAGTAGTGTTATCATCCCAAAGAGAAAATAATCCCTGGTATATTGACAGTGGATGTTCCAAACATATGACTGGAGACAAAAGTAAGTTTCTAACTCTAAGTGAAAGCAAATCAGGGAATGTAACTTTTGGAAATGATGCACCAGGAAAAATAAAAGGTAAAGGAATGGTAAGTTTGAGTAATGGAAAAGGGAAAGCTCAAGATGTGTTGTTTGTAGAAGGTGTGAAACATAATCTTCTTAGTGTCAGTCAAGTCTGTCACCGAGGATGTGAAGTTATTTTTACCTCTAAAGATTGTAGAATAAAATCTGTGAATTCAGGACAGCTAGTTGCAAAAGGGATAAGAACAGAAAACAATGTCTATGTGTTAAAAGAAGAAAAAGAAGAATGTTACTGAAGAAAATATGATGAAAGTTGGCTATGGCATAGGAGACTTGGAAACTTAAATTTTGATCATATAATCAAGCTAAAAAATAGTGGGGAAGTAAATGATCTTCCAAATATATCAAATCCATATGATTATGTTTGTAAACCTTTCCAGATAGGAAAATGTACTCGCACTTAGTTCAAATCTAAAAACTTTCCTTCAACAGAAAAACCTCTCTAGTTAGTACATATGGATTTATGTGGACCATCAAGGAAAAAAGGTACAGGAAAAGAAAATTATTTTATGTTGATTATTGATGATTATTCAAGACAAACATGGGTTGCCTTTTTGAAAGAAAAATCTGAAGCATTTGAAAAATTCAAAGTGTTTAAGGTTCTAAATGAGAATCAAACAGGAAAAAGATTGAAGGCAGTAAGGTCTAATAGGGGAGGAGATTTTATCTCATGGAACTTCAAAGAGTTCTGTGATAAACATGGAATCAAAAGAGAGTACACAATTACAAGGACTCCACAACAAAATGGAGTTGTTGAGAGGCAAAATAGATCAGTACAACAAATGGCAAGATCAATGATGAATGAAAGGAACATACCTCATAAATATTGGGTGGAAGCAATTCATACAACTGTTCATATCCTTAACAAAGAACATGTCAGACCACATAGTGACAAAACTCCTTATGAACTATGGTTTGGAAGACCTGCTTCAATCAAGCATTTTAAAGTCTTTGGGAGTAAATGTTATATTAAGAATAATGATGAAAATATTGGCAAATATGATGACAGGGCTGATGAAGGCATCTTCTTGGGTTATGCTACAAACAATAAAGGGTATAGATGTTACAATAAGAGGCTGCATAAACTAGTTGATTATATAGACATAAAAGTTGATGAATAAATCCCGGTCAGAAATGTAAGCAATGTTGAACCAAGAACAAAAGGTATAGTTGAAGATGAAGATGAACAGGTCCAAGGATAAAAAAGAGAAGAATCTGAATCAGATGAAGATACAAATACTCAGGCTGACATAAATCCGTAGAAAGAAACAAACTCACCTCTCAGAATTGTTAGAAAGAATCATCCTGAAAATCAGATAATTGGAGATATAAATAAAGGAGTTCAGACAAAAAGGAAATTCATTAAAGACTCAGAACAATCTCATGTTACTTTTTTTTTTATCTATGACTGAACCTAAAAAATTTGATAAAGCCAACCAACATGATGTTTTTATTAGAGCTATGAATGAAGAGCTTGATCAGATTGAGAAGAACAATACTTGGGAGCTTGTTCCTAGACCCGAAGATAAGAATGTAATAGGTGCCAAATGGGTGTTCAAGAATAAAATGAATGAAAAAGGACAAGTTGTTAGAAATAAATCCAAATTGGTCTGTAAAGGGTATGCACAAGTTGAAGGTCAAGACTTTGATGAAACTTTTGCACCAGTGGCAAGATTGGAGGCCATCAAAATGTTCCTTGCATATTCATGTCATAAGAAATTTAAAGTGTATCAGATGGATGTTAAGTCAACTTTTCTTAATGGAGATCTAGAGGAAGAAGTATATATGGAGCAACCAGAAGGATTCTCATTGACAGATAATCCTAATTATGTTTGCAGGCTAAAGAAGTCCTTATATGGATTGAAACAAGCACCACGAGCTTGGTATTATAGACTGGACACATTTTTACAAGACAAAGGGTTCAAGAAAGGTACTGTTGACAACAATCTCTACATTAAGTCTGAAGGTGATAATTTACTAGTTGTTTTGGTTTATGTAGATGATATTATTTTTTGTTGTACTAATGAATCATCTGTCCAATGGTTTTCTAACTCTATGTAAACAGAGTTTGAGATGTCCATGATAGGAGAACTGACATATTTTCTTGGTTTACAAGTAAATCAGAGTTCTGTAGGAATATTTATCTCTCAAGAAAAATATTTGAAAGAGATGTTGAAGAAATTTCAGATGGAGGATTCCTCTCCTGTTAGTACACCTATGGTGGTTGGTTTCAAGCTCAGTAAAGATGATATGTCACCTGATGTTGATCAAAGGACATACCGATCAATGATAGGCAGTCTTCTGTACATCACAGCTTCCCGTCCTGATATAATGCAAGCTGTTGGAATGGTAGGTCGCTATCAGTCTGCTCTTAAACACAGTCATCTGGTAGCTGTCACAAAGATATTATAATACTTGAAGGGAACAATGAATTATGGTCTATGGTATCCCAAAAATTAGAATTTTCAGTTAACTGCTTATTCAGATGCAGATTGGGAAAATTGTGTGGATGAGAGAAAGAGCACCAGTGGAGGTGCCTTCTTCCTGGGTGACTCATTGGTAGCATGGATTAGTAAGAAGCAGTGATCTATTTCCTTATCAACTACAGAAGAAGAGTACATTGATGATGCTACTTGCTGCACTCATATTTTGTGGATGATTCAAACTCTTATAGATTTGAAGGTAAACTATATTGTTCCGATTACAATTCACTGTGATAACACCAGTGCCATTAGTGTCTCCAAGAATCTGTTCTTCACTCCAAGACTAAACATATCCCAATAAAATACCATTTTCTCAGAGAACAAGTTACAAACATAGTCGTTCAGCTAAATTGTATTCCTTCCACAGAACAGATAGCTGATATCTTTACTAAACTGTTAGCAGTGACCCCTTTTGGATATCTTCGTCAAAAGTTGGGGGTTATAACTTCTTTCGTCTAATCTGTTCACCTGATCAGGGGGAGTACTTATTGAATATTTGTTGTATTTCTAAGTTGCTCATTGTTGACAGGGGGAGTATGTACTACAACAGCTCAGGGGGAGCGTGTTTCTTCTTTGACATTGATGTTAAAGGGGGAGAAAGTGTGGTAAATTTCAAGGATGCTACAGTGGTGGTAATTTCAAGGATGCTATAGTGGTATAGTTGCATGTTTTTCAAGGGGTTGCCATCAATGACAAAGGGGGCGATTGTTGGCATGTTTTTAGATAGAGGCAGAGTATGCGTGTTTGTCATTGATGGAAAAGATCGGCACGATTAGATGGCGAAGATCAACATGATCAGTAGGCGATAATGGCAAGATAAACAGTGTAAGCTTAGAAGGAGGAAAACAATCAAAGCACGACAAAGGTTTCATTTCGGAGTTTCGCAGATCGGGAAATCCAAAGGAAAGAGGTTCGAACTTGCGATATGCAAAATTGCGATAACAATCCTAACCGTTGGAGTCATAAGACACATGGCAAGCAATTGAAATTTTGCTGACTTTCACATTGGAGGAGTCAACGGAGCATGGTGTGGGAACTCGTAATATGCGAGATCACAAAAAGATATGGACTGTTGAATCATCGAGATCGTGGACCGTTGATCAGGCATGACGAAGGCCCGAGAAGTTGTGAAATTGTGATAATATCTTGACCATTGATCCAAGAGGGACATGTGGCGAGGGATTAACGTTTCACTGAATGGAAATTCAAAGGAGTGAAGTGCTCGTTTGATTAGCGAGTGGTCATATCTCATGGTCACATTGTCAAGAGCTAGAGAGTATAGCTAGAGAAGCCAAGCTCTATTTCGAAGTTCATGACATGGAGAGTCAAGAGGACTCATCACAAAATACCCGAGACGTGAAAGTGCGAAATGCATTTTCAAATAAGGCTGTGGTCACAGCCAGTGGTTACATCTACGGAAGATGGAGGAAGAAGCTAGCGGTGTTAAGCTCCATCTCCGAGTCTCTGTGATTGCGACTCAGAGTATCGAGATCCTTCATCATAGGAATCACGATATGCGAGATCGCAATGAGATCTGGACTGTCGGATCATTGGAGATCTCGACCGTTGATCAGGCTTGATAAAGTTCATAAGTTCATGAAATACGAAGTGCCTTTTGGCGCAGCCTGTGGTCACCACCGGTGGTCACGTGAGGGGAAGAAGATAGTGGTGATAATATCCATCTCAGAGTTTCAGCGATCGCGACTTGGAGTGTCGAGACCCTTCATCACAGCAATGCTGAGATGCGAAATCATGAAATTCAAATTTTGTTTAGCGCTCTAACATAGCTAGTGGGCATATGAGATAAACGTGAAATCCCGAGGATTTAATCCAACGGTACTGGTTAATTGGAAACTTGATCGAAGGGTTACTATTTCACCTCACAGGTAATCAATCAGTTACGATTCAGTTAGCAGAACTGAATCATGATTCTTGGATGGTTGGTGATTCAGTTGTTGATGCGTTTTCTTGGATATTCAAGGTGTAATTGAATAGGTGGTATAGGATAAAATGGAGACACAATGAATGTGGATGGTTGGTTGTTCTGAATGAAAAATGAGTTGAACTGTAAGAAAGGGAAAATTACAATATGCGCAGTGTGAGACCGACAGTATGCGCAGTGTGAGATAAAACTCAGAGATGAGTAACAGATGAGGAATAGATAGAAGCAAGAGAAGAATTGAAGAACAACTTGAAGCAAAGAAGAATTGCAGAACAGACAGAGGAAGAAAAGAATTGCAGAACAACTTGAAGCAGAGCAGAATTGCAGAACAAACAGAGGAAGAGAAGAATTGCAGAACAACTTGAAGTAGAATAAGATTGTAGAATAGACAGAGGAAGAGAAGAATTGCATAACAACTTGAAGTAGAGAAGAATTGAAAAATAGACAGAGGTAGAGAAGAATTGCAGAACAGTTAAAAGCAGACAAAATTTACATAACAGAGAAGAAGTGGTAAGAATCGATTTATCTATGTTGTTGGTTATTCAATCATTTATTTATAATAAGGGAGGTAGGGTGGTGCTAGGGAGGACTGTGGTCCTCTGATATTCAAGTTGGTGCTTGAATATTAGGAGTTGTAGATTCCATCTAGTTGTGGCTAGAAAATAGGGTGGCAAGGTGGTGCTTGGGAAAACATAGAGTTTTCTATATGCAAGTTGGTGCTTGTATAAGTGGAAGTAGGTTCTTCCATCCAATTGGTGCTGGAACACTTAGGGAGTTGGTGCTTCCTTCTAGTGGGTGCTAGAGAAACCAAAGAGTTGGTGCTCTCAAACAAGTTGGTGCTTGTATAAGTGGAAGTAGGTGCTTCCATCGAGTCGGTGCTGGAACACTCAGGGAGTTGGTGCTTCCTTCTAGTCAGTGCTAGAGAAACTAGATAGTTGGTGCTCTCAACAAGTTGGAACTTGTAAAATAGATGTAGTAGCCTCACTTTGAGTTGGTGCTAAAACATAGATGATGTACAGAACTTAAAAGATTGCCTATCATTTCGAAGAAGAAGAGGTTTTCTCCCTTTATGGGTTTCCTTGTGAAATCTGTCTTTGTGTATATCTTATGTGTGACTGATGCTCATTATTTATGTTGTCCATATGTTGTATAATATTGATGATCACTTGAAGAAAGATTAAGAATGGTTTAATATACTTAAAATTGTTTAAGCACAATAACAACTGATTCACCCCCCCTCTCAGTTGTCTTAGTAATTTCAACAGAGGGGGATTGTAAGACTCAAGTGTCTACAACCTAGCTAGGACACGAATCTGTGATCACGATACTTAATAGAGCACTTAGCCAATAACATTCATCAAGTTCTAATTCTTATTCACATCACATATTAACCCTAATTGTAGATCAACGTAGTAGTAACCAAGATTTAAGCACATCTAATCTTTAGCACATAGCATCAGAGAATATCTAACATTCATTCATATATAAAGCACTAAGCATCAATGAATCAATATTAAGCACATAAACACATAAACACCATGAATAACACTGCACAAAGCACAATTACATAGGATATACGTGGTTCACCCCAGTGTGGGGCTACATCCACCAACTATTCTCTTCTTTATTAGTCTCCTTCAATCTCCTTATAGACACCCAACTATAGAGCCAATTCTTCATAGGAAAAGAGATGTATGCGCACCTCACCAAATCCTCCTTCCCCAAATTAGGTCAAAGCCCAAAGCCTTACACAACTCTTTCACTTAGCTCTGCAAGCCTTAATACATTCGTGCACTAAGCCAACTATTCATGCACTAAGCCACACCTTCGACTCCTTTCGCTCTAAGTTCTATCTACTTATTTATACATTACAAAATGTGACTAAACATGGGTGAACCCATGGGCTGACATCCCATACCCATTACATAAACCCTAAAATACCAAAAAGCCTGAAAAATGGGTGAGATCCCGTGATATTCGCTTCACTTGGGTGCTCTTTCTTCGACCAGCCTGTCGAAGTCCCAAAAATAGTCAAGCACGACCAAGGTTCTTTCAAAACTTGGTTGAGGGCCAATAGGATATTATGGAGACTTTGGTGTATTTCTCGAGCCTTAGGAAAGTTTCATGAATTAATTAAATTTTAATGGCCCATTCAACATCCAGTGATATCCTAGTCACAACCCAATTAGTGCCCATGTCATCACCATGTGTCACTCATGGGTAGGTCATCATCACTACCACATGTCATTATTAGATTAGTCCATGTCACCACCACATGTCATTTGGGGGTTGGTCCATGTCATCGCCACATGTAATTTTGGCATTGGTCCATGTCACCACAACAGGTTTCAATATGGTAGGTCCATGAAAATGTGGAAGAAACATAGGATAGGAAATAATATTAAAAACAAAAATGTAGGGTTTTTGGAGTTATAGTAATGTAGAGGTAAAGGAGGTAGTTGAGGGGATGAAAATGGTAAAAATGACTAAGTATGAGGAGAAAGAGGGGAATGGAGAGGGAATTATGGAGTATGCAGGACTGCAGAAATGCATAACTAGAGAATACAAATGGTATGTTCCTCTGCATATGCATTTCAAGAAAATGACTGAATATGAAAAAGGTGAAAAGTGCATTTTGGAGGATGTGGAAGTAAGAAAAGAAAAATGGATGCAACAATATTGTGGACCTATGGACATGCATACCTGAGACTTGTTCCAACCCCACCCCACATTACTTGAATTTGTCTAAGTGTAAGAAAAGTAAAACATGGTAAGTGTGAGGAAGTATATAATGAAATTACGTGAAATATGGTACATGAATGTAAGAAAATGGAAATGAAATATGAAATATGGAAAATAAAAATGGAAAAAGGAAAATGTAAATGAATTATGAGAATGAACTAGAAAATGGAAATGAATTATGGAAATGAATGTAGAAATTGTGAAAATATAGAAAATGGAAAATGAAAATAGTCAAAATGGAAATAGGAAAATTAAAATGGTAAATGGAAATGTAAAATGGTTAATGGAAAATAGAAATTAATTACTAAAATAATAATGAAAATAAATAAGTGGACATGGAAAATGGAAATGAATTATGAAAATGAATGTGGAAATGTATTATGAAAATGACTAAGTGGTGGGTATAATGAAAATTAACTAAGTGGATAATGAAAATGAAAATAGACTAAGTATGGAAATGGGTTAAGTATGGAAATGGTTAAGTATGGAGGATAGTGAGGAGTGAGAGTAGAGTGTAATGAAGTAAAAATGGCTAAGTAAAAAGTGTGGAGAGTGGAGAATGAAGAAAATGGAAAAATGGCTAAGTCTGAAATATGGAGTATCGGATGAAGAACCAAGAAAATGTGTGGTTCCAAGAAAATGTGTGGTTCCAAGAAAATGGGCATGGTTCGGAAAATGGGAATGGTTCCAAGAAAATATTAGTTCCAAGAAAAATTACACGTGTTGACATGGAAAAAGTGCTTATTGGGAAACTGAACAAAAATGTGAATATCTTGAGCATACAGACTCATATTTTCGATACATAAAATGTGTGATGAGGTTGATACTAAGTGCTATGCTATGAACTGATAATCATTCAAAATTTATTTCTTTTGATATCGATTTTTATTTTATTTTTCCAAGAGTGAAAAAACCTAGGTGATAAATTTTTTTGAGCAACAATAGTCCACTAGGCATAGAGAGAATTCTCCCCCTGTCTGCAACTTTCCCTCCTTGACATCAATGGAAAAACAATTATCCCCCTGATATTTTGCTTCTCCTTAAGAACTTAGTGTCTTGATGACATGGTTATTTCTCCCAATTTCATATCCCTTAATTTGTTCTGACTACAAAACCTACTCAAACACAATAAAAAAACACTCTTGAAGAAGTATAAACATTATCACCAACAACGTAATATAATCAGTCTCAGACAATCTATACAATATCTATATCCAACATAAATAGTATTACATCTCCAATAATAGTCAAACATGGTTTGGTCAATCTCGGATAATCCAAGTCGATTCAACAAGAAGACGTTAGTTGGGTTCACATATCAACAAATTAAAGTATTCCCCCCCTTGAGGGATCAATAAGTAGCAACAATAGTTCTCATAAAAAATTATAGTCGATGGACAACCCAGTCAAAATTCAGTCGATCAATAAGAAGTGAAAACTCCAATTGGCTAATCCATGATTGATCACTTCCAAGGAAATCATTAGTAATTAAGAGGAAGACTACATGATTACACAACTAATGGTACACAATGATATGAGGTCTTCAAAAATTTGTTCAAATGGTTCCACAACTGTCCATCAATCCAACCAAAATCTATCCTAGGAGTCAACACTGGTCCACAATTGTGTCTTTCATGTCTCTTATGAAAATATCTGAAGAATTATTGAAATTCCTTCAATTTTTATGGAGAGGATGATGATAGGGAACCTAATTTTGTGTTGGATGGACAAAGGAATTGGGCTCAAGGTCAGGTTCACTTATTGGAGTAGAAAAACCTGACATATAAACAATAATTTCATATGTAACATCATGCTCAAATCCTAGCATGTGAGGAATAGGAAACTCATCAATATATTCAACACAATCAACAATATGTTTCTCTTCTAACAAATCAATCTGAACTCCACATGAAACAAATTAAACTTCCCTAGTTGTAGAAAGGTTTCAACATCGTATCCAAGACCAATTTTAATGAATGCAGTCCTTTGAAAATTCATGATATTGTCTAAGGTTTCAATACTCTTTTAAAACTTCAAGTTTATATTCAACTTAATAGTTGTTTTCTCCAGTTCCTTTCTTAAGGAAACCATTTCAGATTCTATTTTCTCATATTTTTCTTCATTTTCCTTTAGTTGGATTCTCGCCACTTCTTATATCCTTCTTTCCTCATCTAATTGAGCCTTTAGATTCATGATAGTATTTTCTATTTCTTCAAGGTTTTGTGACATTATGTTTTTTGAATCATGATCCTCTTCTTCATATTTTTGTAGCTACTTATTTTGTTTCAAAATATTTTTCCTAATATTATTTATTTCTCTTAAGACACACATGTGTTCTTCTTCAATATCTGCTTCCCCATATGTTTCGAGATTTTCCTCTTCTTATGAATCCATTGTTTCTTTCTCTTTTTATTAATAAATATTTGTTTCGATTTCCATAAAGATAGTTTATTCTCTATCAGTATAAAAAATTCTTTCACTTATTTCTTCAGATGAGTCACTATCCTGTTTGGAGTAAAGACTTTTATTTTGTTTGTAAGTGTTCTTTGTATTTTCATGTTTACCCATTTTGTAGTTCTTTTTCTGTTGATGAGATTTGATTTCTTTCTTAATGTTATGGTATTCTTCATCATCACTAATTTCATTTTTCTCGTTTGGACACTTAGTAGAAAAATGTCCTACTTTTCCACAGTTAAATCATTTGAAGGGTAGCTTTCATTTCTGTTTTGCAAATCATTTCTTGATTTTCCTCACAAAATGGGCTTCATTTGCATTTGATTCATAGTCAGAGGTATCACTTGATTCATTCTCTTTGTTCTTTTTCTTCTTTGAAGATTTGAAGGCTACTTGTCTCTTTGATGGCTCATCTTTGTCTGTCCTCATTTCATATGTCGTTAGGATCCCATGTAATCCATCCAATGTCAGTTTATCAAGATATTTCATTTCTTCAATGCAGAGACTTTGTCATCAAACCTTAAAGGGAGTGGCCTTAACGTGTTTTGTACAATCATTGGTTCTTCAAATTTTTAACCAAGTCCTTTGATGGTATTGACAATTTCATCCACATTTAGGAGATAGGTTCCAACTTTTTCTTCATATTTCATTTTCAAACTCTTGAATTTCCTTCTATCAGTTTGGATCTTTTCCTTCCTAAGCTTGTCATTTCCTTCATAAATATTTTGAATATTATCCCAAATTTATTTTGTTGATCCAAAATGCATCACCTTGACTAAATTTGATTTTAATAGGATGCACAAGATGCATTTGTGGATTTTGCATTGTTTTCACTAGTCTTCTTCTAGACTACATCTATTGGTGGAGTTGTTGGGCTTGTACAACTAGTCAAAACTTATTTCCAAATATCAAAACCAAGATCCATTAAATAAGTTCACAACCTTATTCTCCATAATGCATATTTTTCTCCTTTAAAAAATGGATCCTTGTTTGTTGATAAACCTTCTTGACCGACCATGTGTTCTCCTGATATCTACCTTTCAATGGTTAGATTATTTATGAAGGAATCTGCTCTGATACCAATTTTTGAGAACACACTTATACTAAGGGGCAGGTGGTGAATATGTTTGAGATGCTTTTTTTATTTTTCAAACATTCATCAACCATAAGAAAAAACCACATATGATATCTATTAACTGCAAAACATGAACAAAAGATTTACATGGAAACCATTTCAGGATAAAACCATAGAAATTTTCTTTATAATTATATGTAGGAACCAACCTGCTGTTACAAATATTTGTAGGCACCAGCCTACTAGAGACAACAATCCCCACTGGTACAAATCCTAGTAGGAAACAATATACTCTTACATATCTTCATAGACACAAATCAACTAGAGACACAAATCCCCACTGCTAAGAACTAACCTATAAAGAGACACCAATATCTTTGTTTGAGTGGCACCAAACTACTCTTATACATCTTCATAGACACCAATACCCACTGCTAAGTACCAAATTAGCAAGAGACACCATTCTCATTGTGTGAGTTGCACCAACCTTCACCTAGTGTGCTTGTTACTTCTAACTTCACCAGGTCTTCTCACTACTTATACATTCACAAGGTCTACTCAGTTATTTTGGCTTCAATATGTATGCTCACTACTTCTTCCTTTACCAGGTCTAAACAAAATTTGAATTTCCAAATGGTAACTTTTACAAATCTTGTTGTTTTAGACCTGTTCCCAAGAAAAACATTGTACAACCTACCATGTATCTATTTTTGCAAATTGGATTCTGAAATTTTTAACTAAGGCACTTTTGTATGTCTCCTCTGTTCTCTGAAATTTTCACAATCTAAAGAGTCCCAAAAACGATGTTATAGTGAAAATTCTAAACTTACATGTTTGAAATTGATTTCAAGAGAATTTTGTAACCCTATTTTCCACAAAGAATATATAAGAAATTACAATGAACTAATATATTAATTTTTTCGTAAGGTACTTATGTATTTATTGTTTATTCTCTAAAATTTGCACAGTCTGGAGAGTCCCAAAAAATAGGTTATAGTGAAAATTCCAAACTAACATGTTTGAATATGATTTTAGGAGAATTCAAGATTACTAACTTCCATAGAGCATATCTTTTAAAGTGTAACAAAAAAAAAATCTAAAATTTTGATCACATGTACCTCAATATCTCTCCTCCTTCTACTTAAAATTTCATGGTATGAAACATCCTATAAAATAATTCATAGCGAAAGTGCCAACATGACCTATTTGAAACTGATTTCAGGAGCATTTAGGAACCCTAACTTCCATAGGGAATATATAATAAAGTAACATGAAAAAACATATGGAATTTTTACCTCATGTACCCAAATATCATCTTATATATTTTCAAAATTTCAAGGTTTGAAACGTCCTACAAAATAATTTGTATCGAAAGTGCCAAGCTGAACTATTTGAAACTGATTTTAGGAGCATCCGAGAACCCTAACTTCCACAAGGAATATATCCAAAAGTGTAATGGAAAAACATATGAAATTTTTATCACATGTACTTAGAGATCTCTCCTCTGTCTCTTCAAAATTTCAAGGTCTAAAACATCCTAAAAAGTATTTTACCATGAACATACCAAGTTGACCTAAAATTGATTTCACAACTCTTCCCTTTTGGAATGATATTCAATCTTTGCTCATCCATTTTTCACACACACACTTTCTCTTTTTATACCTTTTTATAATCCTTCATGAAGTTACATGTCCATTAATTAAATAATTGATCCCCCTTATTTTATTTTATCTTTTCAAATACCATTGGCAAAACCCATGGAAAAATACCCAAACCCTTGGGTTTGAAACCACCATTTCACTTTTTACTTTTTCGCATGCGCCCCTGTTTTAATATACTTGTAAACATATATATAAATCAATATTTTAAATCCTATGTGTATTGAAATGTCATAAAATGGCATTAATGACAACATTAATCCTTTGACATCAATGAAAATAATTCCAATGGGGGGTTTCCATATATCTAAAAAAATTGATTCCTTTTTACACTGAGAGAGAGAGAGAGAGAGAGAGAGAGAGAGAGAATGGAATACCTATTTAATTATGGTTTTCCTTGTATTCCCTAGCTAATGAAACTCCCTAGATGTAGATCTGGCACAACACTCCTACCTCAACAGGGTCTTCTTGACCTCCTTGTCTTTGGATCTTTCTATATCCCTGAGACATAATGGCTCTTTAGTTCCCACTGGAACCTTTAATACAAATAAATCCACAGGTCCTTCTAGAAGTTACGTCTGCACGAACAAGCACAAGGCACGAACCTCCACTCCCCATGACCACCGACGTGACTACTGAATTAACCTGAATGGCTCTTCAAGTTTTGCGACTTCGCGTTTCATGATTTCAGGATTCCTGTTACAAGTCACCCCGACTCCTTTGATTCTCGAAACCCTGAAATGGGTTAACGGTTCACTATCTCCTTCCTTATTCCTCTACCATATGACCTCCAGTCGAACCCTAGGGTCTCACTTCTGAGCGTGTCAGGATTTCATGACTTACGAGTTCGCGACACAACTCTCCTCCCTTTTCCTAAAGTCTAAACTCACAAATTCCTTGATACAGATCAATGGTTCTGAACCTCCCATGATCTAATGGTTCATATCGTGTCGGGATTTCGCGTATCGAGGATTCCCGAAAAAAACTTTCTCCACACTTCTGATTTCTGAAATGTCAAAAATCCAATCTCCAATCAACGGCTCTCGCTGATCTAGATCTGACGGATACTAATCCTCCCTATCTTGCGAGTGTTAAAAGACACTCAGTCTTAACCTCCCCATTGATCCACTAGATCCAACGGTCCACAGATATCTGTGATTCTCCCTCTGAGAAAATCAACCGTTCGTTCAATTTCTCAAAGATTCCTATCCAAATAACTTGGCATCCTTCCTCCCGATCTTGGTTTCTGCGAGGTCAATTTGACCCTCATCCTTCATTTGAACTTTCCAAGACTCTATCCCTCATGACCTTGACTTTGGCTACAAACTCAAGATTCTAAGGGATTCTTGCACACACTCCTTGTAGCTTCACAATAATCTATGATTATCTGAAATATTCCAACTCTGCACACTCCTTGCAACAACAGTTCTTCAAACACTCACTTGGTTCGAAAAAATCTAAGGCTTCAACATGGCCTGCGCACACCTTGCACGACTCTATGCTATACTTGCACTTATGCTGGTATGAGGACAACTCTATCTCTCCTGATCTTTTCTAAGGTAAAACTCAGAATCTCGTCAACGCACTCCTTGTGGACCTTCACTGCACTCTTTGCAGAAATTCTTAGGAAGAGAAACAATTGAAACTCATACTCTGCCTCTGACAGACTTCATACATTCAACATGAAATCATACACACAAAGCATTGAAACAAATGCATAACAAAGCATATAAGAAAAGTGTAAACATACCATTGAATAAATGCAAACATGATTCATAACAACACCATGAAATTGAGTCAAAGCATTCTTATATTAACTCAAGTGCTTCTGTACACGGGTTCTATAGCAATAACTATATGCTTATACAACTTCTACAGTCTTTGTTCTTCTCTGCTCTCCT
Source organism: Picea engelmannii (assembly GCA_009831015.1). Taxonomy (NCBI): domain Eukaryota; kingdom Viridiplantae; phylum Streptophyta; class Pinopsida; order Pinales; family Pinaceae; genus Picea; species Picea engelmannii. The sequence continues at coordinate 361,232 of ML789763.1, read as the reverse complement.
ATGCTCTCTTTCTCTACAACTTCTATTCTTACCAATGAGAATAATGATACAATACAATACATATGAGGGAGCTTTCTCTAGTTTTCCCTCCTACAACCTCAAGCTATCTAATTGAATTAAAATCTCTACAACTACTTTACATTGATTACATTAATTGTCTACAACCGACAGATGAGAGAAACCGCTCAAGATATGCGTTACAATCCCTAAAATATTTAAGAGAAGTTATGTCTCTCAAGATATTACATTAATGTGCCATCCTTTTGAAATTCAAAATATCTTCAAAATGTACGCTGGTGTGTATCTAGCTATCCTCCACTTTGTGCTTTCTTGCGATGCTCATGCATCATACTCCTCTGGCTAAAATATTCATGGAATCTTGTCCATGAGCTCCTGCATTGTCTATACATGTTTCTGGATATCTTCTTCTCTTTCCCAACTGGCATCCTCAATCATGTGTCCCTTCCACTTTATCAAATATTCAAAATATGTGTTTCTTCATGTCTTCTTACCAACTCTCTGATCAATGATCTTTTCCATCTGTGGCTTTTCAAGTACATGCATCTGTTTGACCCACTAAACTTCTTTTTGATTCTCTTCCCCATCTGCTTCATATTCTCTATAAGGATACATATCTTCTACGTTGAATATGGGTGATATGCCCACATCATCTGGCAATTATATTTCATAAGCATTTGCCTCAAATTTTCTCAGAATCTTACACGACCCTATATTTTTCATCTTCAACTTGTTATATGTTCCCATTGGGAACCTTTATTTTGTTAGATGTGCTAATATTAGACCTCCCACTTCGAACTGAATCTCTCTTCTATGCTGATCTGCTTTGCACTTGTATTCCTAGTTGGAATTTTGCAATCTCTCTTTAGTCTTACTGTGGAGCTCCTGCATCTCTGCTGCAAAATCGTCCACTCCAGCACTTCTGAACTCACTATGCTCTAAGTATCTCAACTCATACACTCCTCTTGGCTGCATTCCATACATTATCTGAAATGGGCTTTGTCCTGTGCTCCTATTAGGTGAGTCATTATATGAAAATTCCACTTGCGGAAGAATCTAATCCCACTGACTATGATGTTCAACAACTAAATTTCTCAATAAGCCTCCCAAACTTCGATTTACTACCTCAGTTTGTCCATCTGTCTAAGGGTGATATGCTGAGCTAAAAGATAGATTCGTTCCCAGATTTTTCCATAGTGTCCTCTAGAAATGACCAACAAATTTGGTATCTCTATCTGAAACAATACGCTTGGGTAAACCATGAAGTCAAACAACTTCTTTGAAAAACAGATTTGCAATGTGTGTTGCATCACTAGTTTTATGACATGGAATAAAATGTCCCATTTTTTAGAATCTGTCGACTACCAAGAATATGGAATCACAACCTCTATGTGTCCTTGGAAGTCCTAACACAAAATCCATGCTTACCACGTCCCACGGCCTCTCTGGTATTGACAATGGTTGATACAACCCTGTATTTTGTCTTTTCCCCTTTGCGTGCTGGAAAATTATACATCTATTGAAATTTTTTTTGACATCCTTCCTCATTCCTGGCCAATAGTACAAACTGTTCAGTTGCGCAAATGTTTTATCATGGCCAAAATGTCCAGCCCATCCCCCACTATGGTTTTCCTTCAAACATTTTTCTCTCATAGAACTCTTCGGGATACACAACTGATTTACTTTGAATAGAAATCCATCTTGGATCAAGTATTCAATCCATTGGCTTCTGTCTCTCAGAACAAGATTCTCATATGCTTCATAAGCGTCCTTGAAATATGAATCATCTTTGTACATTTCCTTAAGGCTATCAAAACCTAAGGTTTTCACACAAAACTGCTGTAGAATCAAACATTTCCTACTCAATGCATCAACAACCTTGTTAGCATTTCCAGAAATGTGCTTTATAACAAAAGTAAATTTTTGCATAAATTCAACCCATTTTGCATGTTTCTGGTTCATTTTTTCCTGTCTAGTTACAAACTGTAAGGCCTGGTTGTCTCTATACAAAACAAACTCTTTTGGAACCAGGTAGTTCCTCCATTTCTTCAACGCTTGTATGAATGCATAAAACTCTTTATCATACATGTAATAATTCCTTTTGGCATCTTCTCACTGAAGTATGCAACTGGTCTATTGTCTTGACTTAAGACTGCTCAGATCGCAAATCCACTTGCGTCACATCTCACTTGAAATGTCTTACTAAAATCTGGCATTACCAGAACTGACTGTCCAGTTATCTTCTCCTTTAACAACTTGAATCTTTTCTCCACTTCCTATGTCCAATGAAAATATTTATATCTTTTCTTGACTGTGTCCATCATTGGCGCACAAATTCCACTAAAATTTCTGATGAACTTCCTGTAAAAATTGGCTAATCCATGGAAGCTTCTGACTTCAAAGATACTCCTTGGCGATGACCATTCTTTGATTTATTTTAACTTCTCCAGATCCATCTTCAACTCATTCGAAGAGATCACAAACCCCAAATAAATGAGTTTCGTCTTCATGAAAGACGACTTCTTTAGATTTATCAACAACTTCTCTTGCTGTAACCTCCTCATCACTAGAGTTAAATGTCTCAGATGTTCTTCCTCATTCTTACTAAAGATCAGTATATCGTCAAGATACACAATTACGAACTTCCCAACGAAATCTTTCAAGACTTCATTAATTAATCTCATAAAAGTACTTGGTGCATTCGTCAAACTAAACGACATGACAAGCCATTCATACAACCCTTCATTCATCTTAAATGTTGTCTTCCATTCATCACCTTCCCTCATTCTAATATGATGATATCCACTCTTCAAATCAATTTTTGAAAAAAACTTTGCTCCACTCAAGAAATCCCTCAAGTCATCCATCCTAGGTAAAGGAAATCTATACTTGATGGTGATTTTGTTTATAGCCCTTGAGTTTGTACACATTCTCCATCCACCATCCTTATTTGGACTTAACACTGTTGGCACAACGCATGGACTCAATCTTTCTATAATCAACCCTTTGTTCATCAAATCCTAGACTTGCTTCTTAACCTCTTCATTCTCCTGTGACATCAATTTGTACGCTTCTTTGTTTGGAAAACTTGCCTGTGGTATAAGGTCAATATGATGGCTTATACTTCTGATGGGAGGCAACGAACAAGGTAAATTGTCCACCACTATATCAATGAAATTCTCCATCATTTCCTAAATCTCCTCAGGTAGATCATCCATTGAGGTACTAGTCAAGATGACTCTAGGTTTTCTCACCACAACAAACTACATTTCTTCATATTTGTTGACTTCATCAACAAGATCCTTCCCTCTCATGAGAATTATAGTATTACTTGTTTCTTCTTTCAACTTCTTGTCTTCAATTGGCAACAACATATGCATCCTACAATTCTTCTCCAAGGTGTATGTGTTCTTTCTTTCGTCATGGACAACATTCCTGTCATATTGCCACGGCCTTCCCAACAAAATATGACAAACATCCATGGGAATAACATCACATAATATCTCATCTCTATATCCCCCTATCTTAAATTCAACTAAAAATTGTTTAGTGACTGTACCTGATGTCCATTTTTTCAACCATGAAACTTTGTATGGGCTCGGATGTGAAACTATCTCCAATTCCATATTTTCCACCATTTTTGTGGATACTAGATTGTCTGTAGTTCCACTGTAAAAAATTACCTTGCATACCCTATCCCTGGTCTTGCAAGAAGTTCTAAACAAACTGTTCCTCTGGACTAGATTCTCTATCTCTTTCTCTGGCTTCAAGAGAATTTTCCTCATCATTAAGGATCTTCTGCCTTCTGCATCATCTGCTTAAAAATTTCACCTTTTCTCTTCTGAAATGTGAGCTTCGAATCCTCCATATATTGTTTTATTGGGACATTCAAAAGATTTGTTTCCAATCTTTCCACAAACAAGAATTTTTATTTCACCTCCTCTGCCTCTTCCTCTTCCTCTTGCTCAAGGAAAAGTGTTCCTGTCGGCATACTGTCCTCCTTGTGATGTTCCTCCCCTTTCTAGGTGATTATGAGGTTTCTTTTCTTCATCCTTGGGATTCTGTACTCTGTATTGGGCAATTTCTTTGCCTCTGCTCTGACTTCTACCTCTTCTTGTTTGACCTTGCTTTCAGGCCAATTTCACTTCTGACTTTGAAGCAATATGATAAGCATCTTCCACATTCCTGATTGTCACCATGCTCATTTCATCTTGAATTTCATATCTCAAGCCATTCATGTATCTAGCGACTCTTTCATCATCACGCTCACGTTGACCAGCTCTGATGTTGAGTCTGTAAAATTCTTCAGTGTATTCCTTCACTGTCATCCCTTTCTATCTCAAATTATGCATTCTTCGAAACAAATTAATTTGGTAATCTCTAGGTATAAATTTGGATTTCATATTTGCTACCATCCTTTCCTAGCTTTTAATTCTTTATTTTCCTTTGCAACGCCTGTTAGCCTGCAATTCATCCCACCACAGTGTTGCATGCCCTTTCAATCCAGTGACAACCTGTTTTAATTTCTTATATTCTTCGATATCCTCATAGTCGAAGTATTTATCTAGAGCTCTAAACCAATCTAGCAGCTCCTCAATGTCTAAGTTTCCTTCATACAATGGGATGTCCATTTTTTATCTGGCCGCTATTCTTGCAACAACTTTGAACAAACGTTCTTCTGCAGCATCTTCGGCTACAAATTCTTCTTCGGCTCGAGCCTCTTTTTCGCTTTCAAAATCACTGATATCTCTAGTATCAGGTGTTCATCTCTGTGTTATCTCCATAGCATCCAATCAAGCACGAAGTTCTCTCATTTCCCTTTCCACGATTGGATTGGGTAAAGTTCTTTCTTGACGTCTCCTTGGAGGCATTGTTCCAATCTTTCCGCACAAATTCAAATCACAACTTTCCTTCTGTCTTCTCTCGCCTACAAAAAACAATGATTATAAGATCTGATACCACCTGGTGAAACACCCCTACCTCAACAGGGTCTGCTTGACCTCCCGGTCTTTGGATCTTTCTATATCCCTGAGCCGGAATGGATCTTTAGTTCTTACTGGAACCTTCAATACAAATAAATCCACAGGTCATTCTAGAAGTTATGCCTACGTGAACAAGCACAAGGTGTGAACCTCCTCTCCCCGTGACCACCGGCGTGACCACTGACTTAACCTGAATGACTCTTCAAGTTTCACAAATTCGCATTTCATGATTTTTGGATTCCTACTGCAAGTCACCCTGACTCCTTTGATTGCCGAAACCCTGAAATGGGCTAATGGTTCACTAGATCCTTCCTTATTATTCTACCATTTGACCTCCAGTTGAACCTTGGGGTCTCACTTCTGAATGCATCGGTATTTTACGACTTCTGAGTTCATGAAACAACTCTCCTCCCTTTTCCCGATGTCCGAACTCGAGACTTCCTTGTTACAGATCAATGGCCATGAACCTCCCACGATCTAACGATTTAGATCGTGTTGGGATTTCTTATATCGGGGATTCCTGAAAAAAGATTCCTCCACACTGCCAACTTCCAAAATTTCGAAACTCCAATCTCTAATCAATGGCTCTCATTGATCCAGATCTAACAACTACTAATCCTTCCGAGCTTGTGAGTGTTAAAAGAAACTCGGTCTTAACCTCCCTACTGATCCACTGGATCGAATGGTCCATGAATATATGTGCTTCTCCCTCTAATAAAATCAACCATCTGTTCAAGTTCTCAAATATTCCTAGCCAAATAAATTTACGTCCTTCCTCTTGAGCTTGGTTTCTGCGAGGTAACTTCGACCCTCGTCCTTCCTTTTAACTTTCCAAGACTCTATCCCTCCTGATCTTGACTCTGGATGCAAACTCAAGATTCTAAGGGATTCTTGCACGCACTCCTTTCAACTTCATGATAATCTCTAATTATTTAAAATCTTCCAACTCTGCGCACTCCTTGCGACAACAGTTCTTCAACCACTCACTTGGTTGGAAAAAATCTAAGGCTTCAACCTGTCCTACGCACACCTTGTAGGACTCTATGCTATACTTGAACTTTTTCTTGTATGAGGACAACTCTATCTCTCCTAAGATTTTCTGAGGTAAAACTCAGAATATCATCAACGTAGTCCTTGCGTACCTTCACTGCACTCTTTGCAGGAATTCTCATGAAGAGAAATAATTGAAACTCATACTCTCCCTCTCACATGATTCATACATTCAACATGAAATCATACACACAAAGCATTGAAACAAATGCATAACAAAACATATAAGAAAACTGTAAACATACCATTCAATAGATGCAAACAAGATTCGAAACAACACCATGAAATTGAGTCAAATCATTCTTATATTAACTCAAGTGCTTCTGTACATGGGTTCTATAGAAATAGTTATCTTCTTATACAACTTTTACAGTCTATGTTCTTCTCTTCTCTCCTATGCTCTCTTTCTCTACAAGTTCTATTCTTACCAATGAGAATAATGATACAATACAATACATACGAGGGAGATTTCTCGAGTTTTCCCTCCTACAACCTCAAGCTATCTAATTGAATTAAAATATCGACAACTAATTTACATTGATTAGATTAATTGTCTTGTAATGATCCCAAGCCAAATTATTTCTTGGAATCACTAAATACTACTAATTTATTGAGTTATTAAGTGCATACAAGATTCATCAACACATGGATATCACAATATATTCAAGATGTAGAAGCACAAGAAAAGATCTGACCTTTTTATTATGAGCAATGTAAGATCAATACAATAGATGGCCGATCTGGCATAAACCTCAGATGGTCGTACAAGCAATCAATATGAGCTGCTACAAAATGCTCCCGACAATACAAAATAAGCCTCCAAAGGCTGGATATACAATGAATATTGAATCAAGCAGATTTGAGCCGTACTAATGCTCAACCTCCAAGCTGGAAAGTGCCACGTCCTACTGGAATGCTAAAGCCCTCAATAATTCTTCCCTGCTACCAAAAGTGTCCAATCAACCCGAGAAATATGCCAAATGATAGATCGGGCAACTTTAAGGACAACCCATATGTCCAAATTCCCAAATCCACTCTCAAACCCCGTAGATCTGAATTCTCCACTGAATGGTGCACCCCACTAGATGACTGAAACCCTAGCTAGTTTGACCTTGATGAAGGAGGCCTCCAAATGCTTTGAAACTCTCCAAGAATATAGATCGGGCTATGAGAATCCCATGGGAGAAGTTTCGGACTCAGATCTCAAGAAAATATCCCTAGATCTGAGTTTTACTGAATCACAGGACGTCCCCTATGGCTCCAAGACGTCCCAATCTACAGACAAATGTAGAATGATGATAACCCTCCAGAAAATCCCTCAAACTGATGGTCCTGCCCCTGCAAACAAAACCCAACT